>PVLC010020901.1:13944-28839 GCA_004027655.1 Graphiurus murinus
CACGCTTGTAATCCCAGCATTCGGGAGGCTGAGACCGGAGGATCCGGGTTCCCGGCCAGCCTCAGCTACCTAGTGAGGCACTCCGCAACTTAGTGAGACTCGGTTTCAAAATAAAGAATAAAAAATAGGGCTGGGGGTATAGCTCGGAGGTAGAATGCCCCTGAGTTCAATCCCCAGTACCGCAAAAAAAAAAAAAAATGGGGGGGGGGGTGGCCTGGAGGTAGAATGATGCCCCTGGGTTCAATCCACAGTTCCACAAAAAAAAAAAAAGAGCCCTCACAGCCTGGCCCCAGCTCCTCCACAGGCCTCTGTTCCAGTCACAGTCCCCCATGAAGCACCATTTAACTTTCCTCCTCAATAATTGTATTCCCACTGTCACTCTTTTCACTCCACTTGGCTAAACCCCACCAACCCTTCAAGGCCAATTCAATACTAGTTCCTGCACATCTTTCCGGAGCCCTCCTTGCCACAGCACAGCTAGCTGCTTGCAGAGGTGCTGTCCATGCCGCACACACTCCGCACTTACATGCTCTGAACATGTGCCACATGAAAGGTCTAAAAGGCAAACAGAACACACAAGTCTTCTCAAAGTTCTGCACAATGCACACAGCCCCTGCTGTCATACAACAACAGGAGCAAAGTGAAACAATTCTCCTATCTTTTACATGAGGCCTCTTTAAAATATTAAAGTATAAAAAGAGCTGTGTCATTTCTGCTTCTTCTAAATTGTGCTAAGTTTCTCAAATTCTCCAAGTAGAGATCAATGTTTCCAATTCTAAATTTAAGATTGATCTTTCGACTAAATTTTTCAGTTACCACCAGTTTATATTTATAGGCAAAGGCCATCATCATAACAAAGAAATAATCCCCACTTCACTCCATAACTTATACAACTTATCTTGCCATGAAGTTCTGAAAAGAGCCACTGTAGCACAAACATGATAAAGAAATTTTTGAGAGAAAGGGACTAATCAACTTGTCAAAATCAGAAGATAAAAGCAGGAAAGAACAATATTTAAAAATAAAGTAAGAGCCGAGCGTGGTGGTGCACACTTGTAATCCCAGCATTCGAGAGGCTGAGACCAGAGGATCCGGGTTCGCGGCCAGCCTCAGCTACCTAGTGAGGCACTCCGAAACTTAGTGAGACTCGGTTTCAAAATAAAGAATAAAAAATAGGGCTGGGGGTATAGCTCGGAGGTAGAATGCCCCTGAGTTCAATCCCCAGTACTGCAAAAAAAATAAAGTAAGTAAAACACATTGATCAGATAGTTTATTCTAGGCCGGGTGTGGTGATGCATGCTTGTAATCCCAGTACTTGGGAAGCTGAGACCGGAGGATCCGGGTTTGCGGCCAGCCTCAGCTACTTAGTGAGGCTCTCTGCAACTTAGTGAGACCCTGTTTCAAAGAATAAAAAATAGGGCAGGAGGTATAGCTCAGAGGTAGAATGCCCCTGAGTTCAATCCCCGCAAAAAATAAATTAAAATAAAATAAAAAATAGGGGAGTGGGGTGTATTCAGAGGTAGAATGCCCCTGGATTCCATCCCCAACACCACACACACACACACACAAACACATACACACACACACACACACACACCATAAAATTAAACAGAGCAACACAGCTGGGGATCTAGCTCAGAGGTAGAATGCCTCTGCATTCAATGGCCAGTAAGCCCTCCACCCCCCACACAGACACCAAAAAAGAAGAAGGTATAGAATTAGACAACCATGTGCCCAGAAAAAAATGGAGCCTGGAGAATTAACATGCAGATGTAGTTTTTGTTTGGTTACTGGTGTGTGTGTTGGGGATTGAATCCATGTGCATTCTACCTCTGAGTTACACCTCTGGCCATTTTTATTTTTTGTTATGAAACAAGGTCTCCCTAGGTTGCTGAAAATCTTGCTAAACTGCTGAGGCTGGCCTCAAATCTGCCAGACTGCCAAGTACTGGGATTATAGGGGTGTACCACCACACCGGGCTAACATGTAGTTTTGCAGAGGAAAGGGTAATATGGTCTTGTCACCATGAAAACTATGAGCCTGGTATCATGGAATTAAAGTGAGATAATAGGGAAATGCAATAAATCACCATTTTCAGGATAGGAAAATAAATTGTAGCAATACCTTTGGGTTTTGTTTTTGTTTTTTGGTACCAGAAATTGAACTACCTCTGAGCCACATCCTCCACCTTTTTTTTTTTTTTTTAATTTTGAAACAGGGTCTTGCTAGGCTGTTGAGGGTCTCACTGTTTCTGAGGCTAGCCTCGAACCTGTGATCTTCATGTATCAGCCTCCCATGTACTAGGATCACAGGCGTGAGCCACCACACCCAGCACAGTAAAATTTTTAAGTTTACATGGAAATTCATGTTTATCAAGCTTATGTCTTAATAACCAATATAAAACTATATATGAAGAACCAAGCCGGCTCCAGCTTTTCCTTTTGGTACTGAGAACTGAACACAGGAGCATTCTACCTCCAAGCTACACCCCTAGCCCTATTTTTAATTCTTTACTTTGAGACATGGTTTCACTAAGTTGTAGAGGGCCTCACTAAATAGGTAAGGCTGGCTGTGAACCTGCCATCCTCCTGTCTCAGCCTCCCAAGTACTGGGATTACAAGCATTTGCCACCATGACTGGCGGCTCCAGCTTGTCTTTTTTTTTCTTTTTCTTTTTTTTTTTTTTTTTTTTTTGGCGGTACTGGGGATTAAAACTCAGGGGCATTCTACCTCCGAGCTACACCCCCAGCCCTATTTTTTATTCTTTATTTCGAAACCGGGTCTCACTAAGTTTCAGAGTGCCTCACTAGGTAGCTGAGGCTGGCCGCGAATCCGGATCCTCCGGTCTCAGCCTCCCAAATGCTGGGATTACAAGCGTGCGCCACCACGCCCGGCTACAGCTCCAGCTTTTCAACTGAATTAAAACACTTTTTGGAGCAGGGCAGAGTGGTGCACGCTTGTAATCTCAGTACTTGGGAGGCTGAAACAGGAGGATTGCTGGTTCAGGGACTGCCTCAGCAACTTAACTAGGCCCGCCAGGACTTAGTGAGACCCTGTTTCCAAATAAAAAATAAAATACGGCTGAAAGCTCAGAGGTAGAATGCCCCTAGGTTCAATCACCAGTACCACAAAAAAAAAAAAAAGTTGAGTCAAAAAAGGCAAGGATGTAGCTGGGCATGGTGGCGCACGCTTGTAATCCCAGCATTCAGGAGGCTGAGACCGGAGGATCCGAGTTCGCGGCCAGCCTCAGCTACTTAGTGAGGTCCTCCGCAACTTAGTGAGACTCGGTTTCAAAATAAAGAATAAAAAATAGGGCTGGGGGTATAGCTCGGAGGTAGAACGCCCCTAAATTCAATCCCCAGTACCGCAAAAAAAAAAAAAAAAAAAAGGCAAGGATGTAATCCCAGTACTTGGGAGACTGAGACAGGAGGATCCGGGTTCTTGGCCGGCCTCAGGTACTTAAGTGAGTCCCTCTGCAACTCAGTGAGACCCTGTTTCAAAATTAAGAATAAAAAATGGGACTAGGGGTGTAGCTCAGAGGTGGAATGCCCCTGGTTCAATCCCCAGTATGGCAAAAAAAAAAAAAAAAAGGGCCAAGGACAATACCTCCAAAATCCTATCTCCACCACCAGCTGCTTCTGTGACACCCCTGGTTCCATCCCTAGTACCACAAAAAAAAAAAACACTTCAGAGCCCGGCATGGTGGCACACACTTGCAATCCCAGAACTGGGGAGGCTGAGACAGGCAGATCACAGGTTTATGGCCAGCCTCAGCAACTTGTGAAGCCCTCTGCAACTTAGTGAGATCCTGCTTCAAAATAAGAATAAAAAGCTGGACATGGTGGCGCACGCAAAAAAAAAAAAAAAAGAATAAAATAGGGTTGGGGATATACCTCAGAGGTAGAATGCCCCCGGGTTCCATCCCCAGTACCACCAAAAAAAAAAGTCGGGCATGGTGGTGCATGCTCATAATCCCAGTACTTGGGACGCTGAGACCAGAGGATCCGGGTTCACAGGCAGCCTCAGCAACTTAGTGAGTCGCTGTTTCAAAATAAAGAATAAAAAAATAGGGCTGGGAAGCCGGGCGTGGTGGCGCACGCTTGTAATCCCAGCATTCGGGAGGCTGAGACCGGAGGATCCGGGTTCGCGGCCAGCCTCAGCTACCTAGTGAGGCACTCCACAACTCAGTGAGACTCCGTTTCAAAATAAAGAATAAAAAGGGGCTGGGGGTGTAGCTAGGAGGTAGAATGCCCCTGAGTTCAATCCCCAGTGCCGCAAAAAAAAAAAAAAAAAAATAGGGCTGGGGGTATAGATTGGAGGTAGAATGCCCCTGGGTTCAATCCCCAGTACCGCAAAAATAAAAAACCTTAAGGAAGAGTTTCCTTAACTTTAACAGAAAAATAGCTAGGTCTCTAACCTGTGCTTACTCTGGCAGGAGCTGCTTTTCCAGTGGTGAGACCTGCGCCTCTGCTGAAGAGTATGAGCTGCTCCAAATAACCAACTAATTAGGTAGTTTGTACAGTTCAGGAAAACGTGCGTTCGTGCACATGTGCTGACACTGGGGATGGAACCCAGAGAGCTTCTACCACCTCCAGGCTACACCCTCGGGCCTATTTTACATTTTATTTGGAAACGGTCTCACTAAGTTCCTGAAAGCCTAAGTAGCTGAGGCTGGCTTCAAACCTGTGATCCTCCTGTCTCAGCCTCGGAAGTACTAGGATTACAAGCATGGGCCATCACGCCCGGTAAGTAGAACTTTTAGACAAATGTAAATTTCAATATTCCATTTGACATTTGTGCGACAGGAAATCCCTACTTATATACCTATTTTCTAAACTCTACTCCTAAGATTAGTAGCTTCAATTCGAAATTCTTGTTTTTCAGTACTAATTTTTTTTTTTTTTTGGTACTGGGGATTGAACTCAGGGGCATTCTACCTCCGAGCTATACCCCCAGTCCTATTTTTTATTCTTTATTTTTGAAACCGAGTCTCACTAAGTTGCGGAGTGCCTCACTAGGTAGCTGAGGCTGACCTCGAACCCAGATCCTCCGGTCTCAGCCTCCCGAATGCTGGGATTACAAGCATGCGCCACCACGCCCGGCTAGTACTAAATATAATTTTAAAGTAATTATAGTTAATGTACAAACAATAACTATATAATCTATGCTTTTTTTGTTCTGTTTTGTTTTGGTGCTGGGGACTGAACCCAAGGGCGGTCTACCTCTGAGCTTCATCCCAACCCTATTCTGGTTTTTTGGTGTGTTTTTATTATTATTATTATTATTATTATTATTATTATTATTATTATTATTATTTTGAAACAGGGTCTCACTAAATTTCCAAGTCTGGTCTCAAATCTATGATCTTCCTGTCTCAACCTCCCAAGTCCTGGGATTACAGGTGTGTGCCACCATGCTCAGCTACCCTGTGCTTTTTGTGTGTGGGGGGGGGGGTGTACTAGGGATGGAATCTAGGGGTATTCTACCTCTGAGCCACACCTCTAGCCCTATTTTTTCTTCTTTTAGTTTGAAACAGGGTCTCACTAAATTTCGGGGAATCTCACTAAGTGGCTGCAGCTGGCCTAGCATCTGTGATCCTCTGGTCTCAGCCTCTCAAATACTGGGATTACAAGCATGGGCCACCACACCCAGCTAGCCTGTGCCTTTTAAATGACACAACACACACACACACACACACACACACACACACACAAATAATAATAATAATCAGTTTAAACCAGGCATGGTGGCGCACACTTGTAATCCCAGGACTTGGGAAGCTGAGACCGGAGGATCCGGGTTCTGGGACAGCCTCAGCTACTTAGTGAGGCCGTCCACAATTTAGTGAGACCCTGTTTCAGAATAAAGAATAAAAAATAGGACTAGGGCGTAGCCCAGAGGTAGAATGCCCCTGGGTTCAATCCCCAGTACTGCAAAAAATTAAAAAAAAGTTAAAAAAATAAAATCAGTTTAAAATGCTTAATTTAAGCTGGGCATGGTGGCACATGCTTGTAATCCCAGCATTTGGGAGGCTGAGACTGGAGGATCTGGGTTCGAGGCCAGCCTCAGCTACCTAGTGAGACACTCCGCAACTTAGACCCTGTTTCAAAATAAAGAATAAAAAATAGAGCTGGGGGTATAGCTTGGAGGTAGAATGCCCCTGAATTCAATCCCCAGTACTGAAAAAAAAAAAAAAAAAAAAAAAGTTTAATTTATTTACCTAATCATTTCAAATTCACCCTCCAGGAAAATTTGAGAGTGCATGACTATTATTTTTTAGACCAAGGACAAATGCACAAATCCATTTTTATAAGTGTCATAAATCAGGGTTTTTTTTTTGTTTTGTTTCGTTTTTTTGTGTTACTGGGGATTGAACCCAGGGCATTCTACCTCTGAACTACACCCCCAGCCCTACTTTTTATTCTTTATTTGGAAACAGGGTCTCACTAAATTGCAGAGGGCCTCACTAAGCAGCTGAGGCTGGTCGAGACCTGTGATCCTCCTGTCTCAGCCTCCCAAGTACTAGGATTACAAGCATGCACCACCAACACCCAGATCTAAATTGCCTCCTGCAACTTAACCCACTAAATTACTGACCATCTAAAGCAGGACAATTTTAAAACCTTTATCTCTGTTACATTCCATAAAGAACGTTTTCATCGGTGAATTGCTTGCAATTTCACATTATTTCAAGATTACAAACCTAAACTACATTTATTACACAATGGTTTCACTTTCAGGGTCTCCTCTAAGCAAGGACAGGGTCTTTTCTGCATGGGTTCTAGTATAGTGTGGAGATACACAATTTTAAAACTTTTCTTTGCCGGGCGTGGTGGCGCACGCTTGGAATCCCAGCATTTGGGAGGCTGAGACAGGAGGATCCGGGTTCGAGGCCAGCCTCAGCTACCTAGTGAGGCACTCCACAACTTAGTGAGACTCGGTTTCAAACTAAAGAATAAAAAATAGGACTGGCGGTGTAGCTCAGAAGAATGCCCCTGAGTTCAATCCCCAGTTACGCAAAAAAAATAAATAAAATAAAATAAAAATAAAAACTTCTCTTTGAGCCGGGTATGGTGGGCACGCTTGTAATCCCAGCATTTGGGAGGCTGAGACTGGATGATCTGAGTTTGAGGTCAGCCTCAGCTACCTAGTGAGGCCCTCAGCAACTCAGTGAGACCCTGTTTCAAAACAAAGAGTAAAAAATAGGGTTGGGGGTGCAGCTTGGAGGTAGAATGCCCCTGAGTTCAATCCCCAGTACTGCTAAATAAATAAATAGAATAAAAAATAGGGCTGGGGCTATAGCTCAGAGGTAGAATGCTCCCAGGTTCCATCCTCAGTACCGGAAAAAAAAAAAATTCTCGTTGCTTTCCACTTCACATATTCACTTCCATTTACATGTTTCTAAAACAACTGGAGATTTCATCTCCTTGAAAAGCTATGTAACAAGCCTAGTGTAGTAGCACACACTTGTAATCCCAGTACTTGAGAGGCCTAGACAGGAGGATTGCAGGTTTATGGACAGCCTCAACTAATTAGGCCCTCAGCAACTTAGTGAGATCCTGTTTCAAAATAATAAATAGTCAGGCTTGGTGGCACATGCTTGTAATCCCAGTACTTGAAAGATTGAGACAGGAGGATCTGGGTTCTCGGCCAGCCTCAGCTACTTAGTGAGACACTCCACAACTTAGACCCTGTTTCAAAATAAAGCATAAAAAATAGGACTGGGGGGTATAGCTCAGAGGTTAGAATGCCCCTGGGTTCAATCCGCAGTACTGCAGCAATAATAATAATAATAATAATAATAATAATAATAATAATAATAATAAATAGAGCCAGGCATGGTGGCCCATGCTTGTAATGTAATTCCACTACTTGGGAGGCTGAGAGGCACTCTGCAACTGAGACCCTGTTTCAAAATAAAGAATAAAAAATAGGGCTAGGGCTGTAGCTCGGAGGTAGAACACCCCTGGGTTCAATCCTCCAACACCTCAAAAAAAAAAAGGAAAAGAAAAGAATAAAAAATATGGCTGGGAGCCGGGTGTGGTGGCACACACTTGTAATCCCAGCATTTGGGAGACTGAGACCAGAGGATCCGGGTTCGAGGCCAACCTCAGCTACCTAGTGAGGCCCTCCGCAACTTAGTGAGACCCTGTTTCAAAATAAAGAATAAAAAAATAGGGCTGGAAGTAGAGCTCAGAGGTAGAGTGACCCTGAGTTCAATCCCCAGTACTGGAAAAAAAAAAATAGAGCTGGGGATGTAACTCGCAAGTAAAATGTCTGGGTTCAATCTCCATTACCAGAAAAAAAAAAGTAAAAATAAAAAAGAAAGAAAAGCTACCTAACTTTAAAGAATTCACTAAAATGTTTGGAGCCATGAGACTTTCCTCTTATCTTCTTTTTTTTTTTTTTTCCTTTTGTGGTGCTGGGGATTAAAATCAAGGGCATTCTACCTTAGAACTACACCCTCTGCCCCACTTTATTTATTTGAAAACAAGGCCTAAGTTGCTAAGAGTCTCACTAAATTACTGAGGCTGAGACTGGAGGATCCAGGTTCGCGGTCAGCCTCAGCTACCTACTGAGGCCTTCTGCAACTTAGTGAGACTCGGTTTCAAAATAAAGAATTAAAAAATAGGGCTGGGGGTGTAGCTTGGAGGTAGAATGCCCCTGAGTTCAATCCCCAGTACCGCAAAAAAAATAAATAAATTACTAAGGCTGCCCTCGAACCTGTGATCCTCCTGTCCCAGCCTCTGAAATACGAGGATTACAGCTATGCACCATCATGTCCACCTTAGACTTTACTTTTCTGAAAAGAATGGCGTACTAGGGCGGGGCGTGGCGGCGCATGCTTGTAATCCCAGCATTCGGGAGGCTGAGACTGGAGGATCCGAGTTCGCTGCCAGCCTCAGTTACCTAGTAAGGCACTCCGAAACTTAGTGAGACCCTGTTTCAAAATGAGCAATAAAAAATGGGGCTGGGGGTATAGCTCAGAGGTAGAATGCCCCTGAGTTCAATCCCCAGTACCGCAAAAAAAAAAAAAGAATGGCGTACTAGCCAGGCGTGGTGGCGCACCCTTGTAATCTCAGCATTTGGGAGGCTGAGACCAGAGGATCCAGGTTCCCGGCCAGCCTCAACTACCTTGTGAGGTACTCCACAACTTAGACCGTTTCAAAATAAAGAACAAAAAAAAAAATAGGACTGGGGGTGTAGCTTGGAAGTAGAAAGCCCCTGAGTTCAATCCCCAGTACCGCAAAAAAAAATTTTCAAAAAAACTAAAAGAAGGCCGGGCGTGGTGGCGCACGCTTGTAATCCCAGCATTCGGGAGGCTGAGACCGGAGGATCCAGGTTCGCGGCCAGCCTCAGCTACCTAGTGAGGAACTCCGCAAGTTAGTGAGACTCGGTTTCAAAATAAAGAATAAAAAATAAGACTGGGGGTGTAGCTCGGAGGTAGAATGCCCCTGAGTTCAACCCCCAGTACCGCAAAAAAAAAAAAAAAAAAAAAAAACTAAAAGAAAAAACTCTAAGATGTAGAATGATGTCTAAATATTTCCAAACTTCTTATGTTTTATATTGTTAGACTATACTATATTTCTTTAGAAAATATTTAATTTCTCAAAAGGCCACCCTTTTCCTCATTACATGACATAAAAATTAAAGTAATAAAGTAGTAATACCCTAAGTCAACTTTTTTTTTCCAGTGCACCCTGGACTTGAAGTAAAACTGAGCTCATTTCAACAGTAGGAGTTATGGGGAGAGGGATGTGACAACACAGGTCTACTCTTTGTAAGGGAAAAATTTAAATGTAAATCTAAAACGTAACAATAATCTCAAATTAATGTTCAGTAAGAGACCAAGAAATATTTTTCAAATTGTGAAAATGAGAAGCAACTAAAATGGTTTGTCCTCTGTTATTTTAAAGGACACAAAAAAGTGGCGAAACCTGAAGTTACTCAGACCCCCCCCCATCTTCCATCTCCAATTTTAGTGAATGCTAGTGTAATGATGGTGTTTTATACTACGACCTTATATTACAATGGAAGTGGCATGATAAACAAATCCTAACTTTGTATCACAAAGAAGCTAATGTAATAATGTATACATCCTGTGCTTGCTTCCCTTAGAATTTGTCACAGCTAAGTAAGGGATGCAATAATAAAATACGGAAACAACTGAAGGCCTGAATCATTTTCATAGTAAAAGAATAGCAAAGAAAGAGGAGGAGGAGAAAAAAAAAAAAAAAAAAAGGTACATTCAGTCAAGAGCTTAAAGGGTTCCCATACTCAGGCCTGCTGTGCCCCAGTTAACACTCTTTTCCTACAAATCGTGAGACACAACAATTCTACCAAACGAACGCAACTAAAGGAAACAGCCTGCCCAGAACGCGCCGGCTTCCTCCACGTCCCAGCGCACCCTTCCACCAACAGTTGTACGCCAACACCATACAATGAAATGAGTAAGCTGCACTCGCCATTCTACAACTTGGAGAGCCGGCCGCGGATCTCCCGGGCACCCCGGAGGGCCACGACAGCTGGGCGCCCCGCCGGCCTCCAGGGCCCTCGCTCCGCGGGCAAAGTTGCCCCTGCCCGTTTTGCGAAAGCCCGCTTCCAGCCGTGGACGCGGCGGCGTTCCTCCGGGCTCAGTCGGCTCCAGCACAATCGAAACCTGCTCCCGGCCAGCTGGAGTTGCGAGTCGAGCGCGGCGCCGTCTGCCCGGCACCCTCGCCGGGAGGAGCGCGGCGGCACCGGGGGCCCGGAGCGGCGGGCGGTGCGGGGCCGGGAGGGGGGAGGGGAGCAGGCTCGAATGGCTTCCTAATGTGTCGTTACAGCGAACACACCGCGCTCGGGGCTCCGGAAAAGTTGCGGGAGCCCGGCCCGACAAAGGAGCCCCGGGAGCGGCGGCGCCCGCCGGGCCGCGGCGTTTGACAGCTCGGCGGGCGCGGGCGCTTTGTGGTCGGCCGAGGGGCCGCGGCGCCGCCAGGCCGAGGGAGGCGGCGGCGCCCAAGTAAAGTAAAGTGCGCGGGCGGGCGGGCGGGCGGCGGGCGCGGGCCCAGCGGGCCGGGGCGGGCGCCTGACAGCCGCGGCCGGCCTGCTCCCTCGCGCTCAACTTACTTCTTTCTGGCTCTCTGGAAAGGGGAAGCGCCATCTTTGCGAGGCCGGCCCCGAGGTCTTTTGTCTGCGGCGGCGGGGCTCGGGGCCGGGGCTCCGGGCTCCTCGGGGGGTGGCGGCGGCGGCTGCGGCTGCTCCGCGCTCCGGTCCTCCTCCGACGACATCCTAGTCACCAGGAAAGACGCATGGGTGCCGGTCCTCCTCCGGGGGGGCTCCTCCCGCCCGGCGGCCGCCGCCGCCGCCGCTGCTGCGCGGGTGACTCCTCCCCGGCTCAGCCTCGCGCATCGCCCGCAGCCCCGGGAGCCGCGGCGGGGGCCGGGAGCGGCGGCCGCGGGGAGCGAGCAGGACACGCACTCACACACATCGGCGCGGGCGCGCGCACTCGGCGCGGGGGCGCGGCGGGCGGGCGGGCGGGCGGGCGGGGCGCCGCGGGGCGGGGCGGGGCGGGCGGGCGCGGCGGCGTGCGGGGCGGGGGCGCGGCGGCCGGGCGGGCGGGGCGCGGCGGGGCGGGCCGGGCGCCGGGGTCTCCGCCCGCGCCCCTCCCCCGCCCCGAGCGCGGACCGCGGCGGCGGGGCGGGCGGGGGACGCCGGGCTCTCGGCGCGCCCCTCCCGGCCGGCCCGGCCCCCGTCGGCGGGCGGCGAAGTTTTGACAGCTGCAGCAGTTGCGGCGGGGCCCGCGCTCGCCCGCACTCGCTCCCACACGCTCGCCCGGGGCCGGGAGGAGGAAGTTTGGCGGGTGTGCGGCGCCGCACGCACTCGGCGCGCGGCCGCGGCCGGCTCCCCCGGGGCGACCCGCACCACAGACCTCTCAAACTCGCCGCCGTCTCGCCCACACACGGCCGCTCGCGCCCCCGCCCCCGCCCCCGCGCCGGCCCCCGCCCGCCCCCCGCGCGCCCTGCCACTCACGGGGCTCGCTCCGCGCATGCGCCGCGCCGCCGCCCGCGGACGCCGCCGCCGTGACCTCACGCCCCTCCCCCGCGCCCCGCCCGCTCTGACGCGGCGCCGGCCCGCGCCGCCCGGCTCGGCTCGGCTCGGCTCGCCCGGGGCGGAGGGCGCCAAGCTGCGGAGCGGCTCCGGGATCGGGATCGGGATCCCGGCGGGCGCGGGCGGCTGGAGAGCCGGCCTGCTGCGGGCTGCGCCGCGTCCTGCATCGCGCCCGCCCGCCCGGGTCCCAGCGAGCCGCGCCGCCGTGCAGGGCCGCGGGGAAGAGAAGCGCCCTGCAACTTGGCTGTGTGTGACCCACTTCCACTTAGAGTTTCGTTATTATAAGGTCTTTTTTTTTTTTTTTTTTTTTTTACTCCGGAGGGCTCATAAAGCTGTATGACAAAAACAACAATAAATTGGAAGGAATAAAACGCCTCAAGGCCAATTAAACCAGTAAAGACCCAGCGACTTGACTCTAACGTTCGGTGTAGGGTAAATGAAGAGATCGAAAATCTACTCACCTCCAAGCTTCCTCTTATAAAACGTCAAAATGGGGCGAGGACTAGCCTGAAACGGGCGCTTTCCCAGGGCAGACAGTTACACGGATAGCATTCGGGGTTCCGTTCCACCTGGGGTGGGGAGGTCTGCACCGTGCTCTATGCCGCAGCCCTTCCCCTGCGCTACTGATTAAGAGATGGGAGTGAAAACTTAGGGTGGAATTAGTGGGAGATACCCAGAGCCAGCAGCCCTCCTGGGAAGCACCAGGGCAAACGCGCCGCAGCCAGCGTCGCTCGGGCCCCACGCCCACAGCCGCTTAAAGACCACGATGTCTTTCCATCTCCACTACAAGGTACACGGTGAAAAAATGTGCTCGTCCTCCAAAGAGTCAGCATATTGACTTTGAACTGTGTTTCCTATTTGGGCAAATTATACACACTTTGATTCCCAGAACCTATTCTAACTCGAGGCATAATTTTTTTCAAATAGCTGAAATTGAGTAATATAGTAAAATAGTCATTTTAAATCCAGGGTTTACTCCCTGGGGGCATTTTCAAGTTTATTAAATTTACAGCCAAAGGAAGTTTGAGACCGTAGAGGAGGGTAGTATAGTAAATGCAAACTGTAAATTAAAAGTATCTAATGCAGCCAGGCATGGTGGCACATGCCTGTAATACCAGTACATGGGAGGCTGAGATGGGAGGATCACAGGTTCGAGGACAGCCTCAGAAATTTAGTGAGACACTCAGCAACCTGTTTGGAAATGAAAACATAAAACGGACTGGGGGTGTAGCTTGGAGGTAGAATCCCCAGCACCACACACACATACACACACACACACGTAAACAAGTATCTAATGCACATAGAAATATAAGATTAGTCATTAACTTATGGAATATTTAAAGTTAATTATTAAGTACAAAACTGACCATTTTTTTTCTGCACACTGCACCTTAAGTATGTACACCTTCAAAATTGGGTTACTGATCCAAATGTTTATGTGTCCTCAGTACCGAAATCAGAATAACCGTTTCCACTGTGAATTTCATGTGCACAAAATTTAGCTAAGATGATTTTTAATACATTGCTTCAGCACTTGGGAGAATTTAAGTGTCTGTACATATACACAAATTGCAAGTCACTGCTGCTGGAGAGTTCAAAGGAAATAGAGACTGGGAGCCGGAAGGCGGCAGAATGCCTGGAAAGGTTCACAGAGATGTTTGTGCCATGGTGCTTCTGGAAAGACGGAGGATGATGCTGTAAACCTGGCTTTAGAGTTCCATCCCTTTACCACTGGGAGCATTCGAGGAGTCAGGCTGTGTTCTGCGACCATCCATAGCAGGCTCGTTGGCATGAAGATCCCGGGCAGAGTAAACAGAACATAACCCAGAATGCTGATGAGGGATTCAATAAATACATATTCAACAACAACAACAAAAATAGTTTTCCAAAAGTTTTTGTGTCAGGCTTCCAAGCTACACCTCTCAGATCTCCATGGCAAAAATCCAGGAGACAGGTAGCCAAAGTCCCTCAAACTACATAGAAAGACAAGATCATCTAGCCAGGCATGGTGGTGCACACTTGTAATCCCAGTATTTGGGAGGCTAAAACAGGAGAATCACAGGTTCGCAGCCAACCTCAGCTACTTAGTGAAGCTCTCCCTGGGTTAAATCCTCAGTATCTCAAAAAAGAAAGAAAGAAAAAAATCCTGGAGGAAAAAAAAAAAAAAGACATGAGCATCTAGAAGGATCAAATACAATTTTTTAAAAATTAGAATGTAGCGGGGTATGGTGGTGCATGCTTGTAATCCCAGAATTCAGGAGGCTGAGACCAGAGGATCCGGGTTCGCAGCCAGCCTCAGCTACCTAGTGAGGCACTCCGCAACTTAGTGAGACTCGGTTTCAAAATAAAGAATAAAAAATAGGGCTGGGGGTATAGCTCGGAGGTAGAATGCCCCTGAGTTCAATCCCCAGTACCGTAAAAAAAAAAAAAAAAGAATGTTAGGTCAGGTGTGGTGGCACACATTTGTAATCCTAGTACTTGGGAGGCAGAGATAGGAGGATTGCAGATTTGCAGCCAACCTCAGCTACTTAGTGAGGCCCTTCACAACTTAGTGAGACTGTTTCAAAATAAAGAATTTAAAAATATTAAAAATAGAGCTGGGCCGGGCGTGGTGGCGCACGCTTGTAATCCCAGCATTCGGGAGCCTGAGACCGAAGGATCCAGGTTCGCGGCCAGCCTCAGCTACCTAGTGAGGCACTCCGCAACTTAGTGAGACTTGGTTTCAAAATAAAGAATAAAAAAAAAATAGGGCTGGGGGTATAGCTCGGAGGTAGAATGCCCCTGAGTTCAATCCCTAGTACCGAAAAAA
>PVLC010020902.1:0-28763 GCA_004027655.1 Graphiurus murinus
TTCCTCTCAAGACAGCTGCAGAGGCGATGTGGACCGAATCAGGCTCACGGTGTGTCCTTCCTGAAGCAGGCCACATCCCCTCAGGAGGACACCTGCGTTCCCGTTATAGCAGCATCGTGAAAAAGAGTGGCAAGCACCGAGCTGCGCTCCGGAGCGCCCAGGCAGGCTCGGAGTCCCTTCTTCCCTGGCCTCGAACTCCGTCTTCTTATTGAGATGTAGGTTCTTAAACCCTTTAGAAAAAATTAACGCATACCCCGAGTCTGCCCATATGCATGAAGCATTTGATCAATACAGGGGCTCCTGGACCCCCTGGAGACCCCCAGCTTAGAACGCCTCCTTGCACAGGCCCGGCCTCAGCATTTTCTTATTACCAATAAAATGACCTTCGATGTCACAGCGAACTATATTGAAATTATTTGTTGTTGAAGGTTACTAACTCTTCTCTGCCAGTGTATTAGTTGACTGCTAGGGAATAGCAAATTTGTATATTTAAAACTGGGAAAAAAATAGCTCAACGCATGCTTCTTCTTTTGTGAAATTATGTGACCATGTAGGCCATAGTTTTATACAAGAAGGAAAAGCCTGAGTTGGCTAAACTTACAACCTTAGTATTTCTTTCTTTCTTTTTTTTTTTTTTTTTTTTTTTTTTTTTTTTTTTTTGCGGTACTGGGGATTGAACTCAGGGGCATTCTACCTCCGAGCTACACCCCCAGCCCTATTTTTTATTCTTTATTTTGAAACCGAGTCTAAGTTGCAGAGTGCCTCACTAGGTAGCTGAGGCTGGCCGCGAACCCGGATCCTCCGGTCTCAGCCTCCCGAATGCTGGGATTACAAGCGTGTGCCACCACACCCAGCTACAACTTTAGTATTTCTATGGAATGGTAGGGTAAGGGAAAAAATTAAGCATGTCTACTTCCTCTTTATTTTATAATTTATTTAGTTTTCTATAAAGGAATTAAGCTAGTTAAAAGTTTAATGTAATATTTTTATTGAACTAAAATATACAGAAACTAAAGTTTATAAATTAAACCATTTTTAAGTGTACAGTTCAGTGGCATTAAGGATGTTGTGTAGTTTTTTTTTCTTGTTATTTGATTTTGGTTTGGGTGGTACTAGGAATTGAACCCAGGGCCATTCTGCCTCTGTACTACACCCCCCCAGCCCTATATTATTTTTTATTTTGAAACAAAGTTTCTCCAGGTTACTACAGGCTGGCCTCAAACCTGCAATCTTCTCAGCTCAGCCTCCCAAATACTAGGATTATAGGCAAGTACCACTGTGTCTGGTTAGGATAGCATGTTGTTTTAATTAATCCAATTGTGAAAATTTTCTAAATCTTCACACACACACACACACACACACACACACACACACACACACGGAAAAGTCTGTAAGAGAGTATTTACCAGGGAAAAAGAATATTTGGTGAGCAGGAAGCTGAGTTATCACAGATGTGGGCTTTCCTACACAAGAAGAAAGGAAACATTTAAGATAAGAATGCCTCGTGGAAGGTTCTCGTAGACTCTAGAAATAGGATTGTTTTTAAAAGGAGGGATTATTTTTATTTCGTCAGGGGAGTAAGGAAATCTCAAAGGTAGGCAGAGCAAGAGAATTGTAGACCTTGTAAGATCAAAATCTGGACTTTGAGTTGTGTTCAACAGTGTAGAAAAATCATTGGGAGGCTGCCTTGAACATAAATGTCCTGTGTAGACAAATCTCTGTATGTTTCATCAGCCAAAGTTAACAAATTATCTCCGCAGTTATCTCAAAGTACAGCTCAATGCTGAGATCCCTGTGTGAATTTGCAAATGTGCGGATCACCATGGCAACATCTATATTAAACTTTACATTTTAACATTGTTGGTAAAAGACACTCGTGTCTTCCTAAGACTTCCTCGGGGAATAAAAGGTACTTTTTCTTCCACTGTACCACAAGCAATATTTTTCCTTATCTTGGGCATTGTTTTTGAAACCCTGAAATCTGGACGTCAAATTAGAAACAGCCAGAATGTTAGAATAGCATTTCCAATGGCCGCTCAAGGCAGAGCTGCGGATATGTTTGGCTCGGGAGGACCACAGGGGAAGCTTGGGACAAATGCGTTTTATAAGTGATAAATCCCGGGTATTGTCCAGACCGTGGTCAGATGCAGGAGCTGACTTCATCTGGAATTGGGCATTCATGCTGAGTCAGCAACTTCACCACTTACAGAATCGCGTTGCCCACAAAGGGTCTTTATGGCTCCGTGTGAGGGTCATTGAGAGGCTTTTGAAAACACACTGTTCCTTAGGTTTGGTACAGTTTTCTATCCAGAGAGAGAGGCAGTACATGCAGAGCGCCTGCCTCGAAGTACATGCTATGCAAACATTGACTGTAGTTATGATTATTCTACAACCTCATGGTGTTCACCAGGAGATCCTGATCACCTACCTAAGACCTCCATGGCGAGGGGTCTATCTAGCTCATTCGGTGACAGGGTTCGGGGGATTCTCTCAGGAAACCTATCTCTGCAAAGCTCGGTGCCAAGTGGACTGGGGGTCTTCAAGACCGCCACCCCGTAACTCTGAGGGGTTTGAAATGCCAGCATGAGTATTTGCAGAGTAGTTGCTCCCTTGTAGATACTAGATTTTTAGAGCACTCCACACCTCATGGAAACTTTGCTAAATGTTACTTATTTTGTTTCCTGAGGGATATTTTCATATGCTGTAGGTGGGGCACAAAGGGCGAGCTCTGCAAGCAGGCAATCTGTGTCAGAATGAGGGGGACAGGGGCCTCCTTTCTCCCTCCATATTTTGCTTTCCAGGTCCCTGCACGGGGTATAATGTGGGGTGGTGGAAATCCAGGAGTGCAGGTTCTTGAATTGTCTTAACAAGTTCTCTAACTTCTATAAGCCTTTGTTTCCTTATCTGTGAAATGGGGCAGATAGTAATAATATTTATCTCATAAAATTGCAAGGATTAAAAAGAGAAGAGGTGGCAGATATGGTGGCACACGCTTGTAATCCCAGTACTTGGGAGGCTGAGACAGGAGGATTGCAGGTTCTAGGCCAGCCTCAGCTACTTAGTGACGCCCACCACAACTTAGTAAGACCCTGTTTCAAAATAAAGAATAAAAAATAGGGGTAAGGGTGTAGCTCGGAGGTAGAATGCCCCTGGGTTCAATCCCCAGTACCACACAAAAAGCGGGGAGGGGGAGAGGCTTGTATAAGATGCTGCCATTTGGACAATCTGGGGGAAGGGTATGCAGGACTCCTCTCTACTATTTTTTTTAACTTCCCATGAGTCTATTATTATTTCAAAATAAAAAGTTAAGCCAAATGTAGTGGTGCATACCTCTAACCCCAGAATTTGGGAGACTGAGACAGGAGGATCACAGGTTTGAGACCAACCTCAGCAACTTGGTGAGACTCTTAGCAAACTAGTAAGTGTTTCAAAACAAAACAAAAGGACTGGGGGTGTAGCTCGGAGGCTGAATGCAGAGGAGACCTGTCCACCTCCGGCTGGCAGAGAAACAAAGAAAAAGAAACAGGAAGGGGCTGGTGTCCCAACATCTCCTTTAAGGGCATACCCACAGTGACCCAACTTCCTCCGGCTAAGCCCCTTCTCAAGGTTCCACCATTCCCAATAGCACCGCAGACCGGAGACCAACACTTCAGCACATGGGCCTTGGGGAGGCTTCTAAGATCCAAACTACAGGCCAGGCGTGGTCACCCACACTTGTAATCCCAGTGCCTGGGAAGCTGAGAGCGCAGGATTGCAGGTTCAAGGCCAGCGGTGGTGACTTGGCAAGACCCTGTTTTGAAATAAAAAATAAAAATGGCTGAGGGTGTAGCTCAGGGATAGAATACCCCTTGGTTTGATTCCCAGCACCACAAAAAAGAAAAGAAAAGGACGGGAAGGAAGGAAGATCCTAGTTCTATCGAACGAAATAGAGTTCAAAGCGGCCTTGAAAACCACGTTAGAAATTATCTGTAAAACAGGAGAAGCTTGACCAGGGCTGACATACTCAGAGTGGTGACGTCACCGATGAGTACAGATCCGGGCCTCTCTCTAGAGGCAGACTGAAGAACCCGGATGTGCACTGTCTCTTCGGTGTCTTGACCGCAGTCTGAGCTCAGGGAGTCACCTTCCCTCTGGTCGCCTATCGCACCCTTATCAGAATACCGGGTACAGTTTTGTGATGTACTTCCAAGTAACATGAAAATTACCTAGGGTGAGCAGTGTAAGTGATGAGGCAGCGATCATAGACGCCATGGCTTCGAGACCTGGTGACGCCAGGGCTCGGGACTCTCCTTTGCAATTTGCGGCTTGAGCTCTTCCCCTTTTTTTTTTTTTTCGGGACTGTGGGTTGAACCCAGAGGCATTCTATCTCCAAGATATACCTCCAGCCCTATTTTATTGTTTATTTTGAAACTAGGTTGCAGAGGGCCTCACTATGTACCTGAGGCTGGCCGTGAACTGTGATCCTCCTGTCTCAGCCTCCCAAGTCCTGGGATTTCAAGTGTGCGCCATCACGCCCGGCTTTGAGCTCTCCTTTAAAGAGAGCCTTTCTGCTGGCCGCGCTGCCTCTTGAATTGCAGCCATCTGGAATCTGTGTTGAGGAGGAGGCCCGTGTTTCTGCAGCATCTGTGAAAGACGTGGCTTGCCTGAGGGCTCACCTCGAACGCCTCCATTCGAGGGGTGTCTGCAGCTGCCTGTGGTCGTGGCCAGGCTGGATCACCAGGCTGGTGTGCGAGCTGGAGTGTCCTGCTGTTAACTCTGGTGTGCACTCAGAGGCTGTTCCACTCTCCAGGGACTAAATCCTGAACACATTCCATTCCAGGGACTAAATCCTGAACACATTCCATTCCCAATGCCAGAGAGGAAGGCCCTCAGTAACCCCCTGGCGTCCACCACATTCCACCTTAGGCTGAGAACAGGCATGTGACCTCATGCACCACACACATGACATCATCCACCATACCCCATGACGTCATCCACCACACCCCATGACGTCATCCACCACCCCCCATGACGTCATCTACCACACCCCATGACGCCATCCACCATCCCCATGACGTCATCCACCACACCCCATGACGCCATCCACCACCCCCTCTGCGGCTACCCTCACCAGTACTGTAGCCTCTGGAGGGGCCCCTGTTCCTCTCCACCCCGTCTCCTGCCCTGCTCTCAACTGGGTAGCAAGTGCAGTCTCGTAAAACACAGTTCAGGTCTGGCCTCTCCTCTTCTCAGAACCACCATTGCCCTCCCCAGGGTTGGGGCTACCTGTGTGACCTGGGCTGGGATCCTCACTCCCCGACTTCTGCCCATCACTCCCCAATACCCAGCCACCGTCCCGTGTGGTCCAGGCACTGGCTGTGCCCTCCCTGGGATCCTCTTCCCCCAGGTGGACCCATGGCTCATGCCCAGGCTTGCTCAGGTGTTTAGTCAAATGTTGCGTCTCTATTAAGACCACTGCAGCCGCCGGTCTAAAGGAGGAATCCGCTATCAGTATATCCCCCTTTCAGGACTTTAGTTTTATCCTTTGTTCTGGTCATTGTGGAATATAATATATGCCTTATTTATTTATCTGCCTTATTACCTTTTTCTTCCCACTAGAAGGTATGTTTCTCAAGGGCAAAATTTAAAAATCATTTTCTTTCTCTACTAAATCTTCAGTATCAAGAATGAGACCAAACTGGGCATGGTGGTCTGTGCCTGTAATCCCAGTACTTGGGAGATTGAGACAGGATTGCAAGTTCAAGGCCAGCCTCAGCATTTAAGTGAGACCCTCAGCAACTTAATAAGACTCTGTTTTAAATTAAAATTTAAAAAAGGCTGGGGTCCCTAGGTTCAACCCCCAACACTCCCCCCCCCAAAAAAAAGGGAAAGAGAGAATGGGACCTGGGTATAGTAAGGGCTCAATAAATACTTATTAAATGAATAAATAATTTGTAATATTTTTTATGATTAGTGGAAGTCCCTTGAAGGCGGCTTCAAGAACACTGAATAACACTCACTCATTTTTCTATCTCCTACAGAAGCTGGCACAAATGCCCAGCACACAGTAAACATTCAGTACTCTCACCCTGCAAACAGGTAGAGAACCCCTTGCTTTGTAAGTTGAACAATTTGCAGGGAAGGAATGAAGAACAGAAAAATAAGAATGTGGCTTATCAGGGTCTTTTCTGGCCCGAGGGTCTTGGTCCTTTTTTGTGCTAACTCACTACCTACCCTTCCCCCAGATTTCCACACCAGTCCCTTTTTGGTGGCTGTAATCGTTTCATGTCTGCATGTGAGGCACTTGGCAGAACTGGAGAAAGGGGACTTCCACAGCTCCTAGACATTCCAGGAGGCAGAGCCTGGGCAGAGAAGGGCAGGGGTGCGGGGGCGGGGGCGCCATCTGTGTGGCAGGGCCAGGGCTCAGGCCTCTGGGCTTTGCAGCTCCTCCCCGCTGTCCTCACAGGTTTCTGATCATGAGAGAAGAGAGCTTTTCAGCTGGAATTGGTTTCCAGGAAGACACTCAGGACTTGTTCTTATTTCCAAATTTCTGGTAATTTGGTTATTTATTGTGTTGCTGTAGCCTCTAGACACCCAGTACTTGTTCTTATTTCCAAATTTCTGGTAATTTGGTTATTTGTTCTGTTGCTGTAGCCTCTTCGGCGCTCGCGAGGGTTAGATTGACAGGTGCGTGTGTGGGAGTAAGGAAGGGAAATTTCCTATGTTAATTTCTCTCTGACAAGCACATGTGCAAATCTAGACACAGCCTTTCGTATACAAAAGAAAGTGAGAGAGAGAGAGAGAGAGAGAGAGAGAGAGAGAGAGAGAGTGTGTGTGTGTGTGTGTGTGTGTGTGTATGTGTGTGTGTTAATTCCATATGGGAAAGGTCTCGTGTTTCACAGAAACATATATTCAAAGTGTATAATGGACTTTGTTTCCTTCTACATATGTAGGATTTAGTTAGGAGAGAAAGCCCCTTAGTAATGTCAACTATGACTATTTGTTAGTGGAGGACATTGGGGGAAGTAGAAATGTCAAGTGCGCTGGAAGAGGAGTTACCTCCGATCTGAACATCAGTTCAGACCTAGCAGTAGTTAGTAATAAACAGTGTATTGGATTCTTAGCCAGTGCCAGGCTCTGGGCCTGAAGTTTCACGTGAGTGTTTCTTCTTCATTCCTCATGAGAAGGTAAGGGATGCAAACGTTGAGGCTTGATGAGATCCTCCCTCAAGCTCTGACAGCCACTAGGTGGTCAGAGTAAGGAAGGGAAATGTCTAATGCCGGCAGTCTGATTTCAGAGGCTGCGTTCTTACCTGCAACATTTAACTGCCCCTCCAGAAAATAGGGTAAAACCTTTCTTGAGATGAAAAAGCATTCTGCACTTATCCCCTTGTGGCCTCCTCAGCCTGCTCTGTTGTTCTGAACACCTAAATTCACACAGGACTATCTACTTTGCAAAAAGATTAAAATAATGTTTGGTCACAGTGAAGTTTTTTACACGTTTGCTGGTGGCAAAGTAAATATTATTTCCATTAACAAAAGAGGGAAAAATGTTTGCAATCCATCATTCCCTTGCTGCTTTGCCTCTCGTGGTCCCCAGCAAGCACACAGCGGCTAGTGAATGCTTATGGAGGGAATTTCTACCCGAATGAGGCTTGGTGATCACGAACTCCAGAATGTCCAGATTGAACTAAAAAGGAAGCTTGGATAACTCGGTTCAATGTAACACAAATTGGCCAGAACAATTCAGCAGTGCCATGTACCTGTTTAAAGAAAATTTCAGTTCCAAATGTGCATCTGGTGTTGACACTTATGAGTCCTGCTGGGCATCCAGCTTTCTGTGTGGCAGGAAGGAGAGCAAGGGGGTTGAATGTCAGTGTCTGCACATCTGAGTTCTTCGGGGGAGACGCAGCAGGATATGCCCATGCAGTAGCAAGGAAGTCAACGATGTAACCCAACAGTCCTGTGGCTCCAGTAACAGGGGAGTGTGCTAGTTAGCTTCGAGACTGTCACAAGCAGTCCTGCAAGTTCGGAAGTTCAAGACCCTGCAACAGTGAGTGGGTCTCTCTTGCTCCTGCTGCACAGGACGGCCTCCTCTGCCGTTGCAGGGGTCCTGCGTGGGTTAACTCATTCCAGGTGGCCCAGGCTGCAGAAGCAGCATTTGTCTGGATGTGTTTTCCTGGTGGCCAGGGGCAGGACCAAGATGCCACACAGAGCTACAACACTGAAGGCTGAGGGTCTCCTTCGGTGCAGAAGTGTCACCTGAGTTCGTATTCTTCTCTCGAAGCCAGTCACAGGCTGGTATGTATAAGGGCGGTGACTCCAAGTCACAGGGCAAAGGGGGCAGGGTGTAGTGTGTCAGGCTGGGTTGGGGAGGGGTGAGTGCGCCCCTGAGAGGCTGCACCACGGGCACCTGCTGCAGAGGCTGGCGGTCTGCACCTTGTCTTTGCCTTCATGTACATATGTGTGTGTGTGTTTGTGTGTGTGTGTGTGTGTGTGTGTATGTGTGGTGTGCGTATGGGTGTGCACATGATGGGGTGGTCTGTACCGACATCATCACCTCTCTCCACTTTAGGTATTTGACCTTGGTTTTGTAAAGATGCTCTGCATGGCTGAGTTTGCAATTCCCTACCCTTGCTCCTGGTATCTGAACTTTCTTGAGGAAATGGCCTTAGGCCTGGCAGGAACCAACAAAGTGGCTGTCCCTCTTGCATGAGAAGCTCTGCCACCTGGCTTCACGCAGCCCTGGACTGACAAAGGACGGAGCGGCATGCCAGGGCGGCCGCAGGTTGGCTGGCTGGCCAGCAGTGGCAGTGCGCTGGCATGGAGGAAAGTGGGTGGCTGCAGGGCCGAGCCCGAAAGCTGAGACTCCGGGCCTCTGTGAGTCGCAGTCAGGGCAGTAGCGTTAGCCGGGCAGCCTGGTGGCCACAGAATTAGACAAGGAGAGTGGGCGTGCACTCATCCTGGAAATCAAAGCTCTGGGCCATCCATCCTGGACACCATCTTTGGCAATGAAGCCATAAGCAGGTCTCTTTCAACCTCTATTTAACAATGTTCAGAGATATCTGGGACAAATTTGGAAAAAAAATTGTTAACAGCATTTTTTATTCGTTGATTCAATGGGCACTATATTAACAATGTTCCGAATTCAAAATGGACCAAAGAATTGTTGAGGACAAGTGTCCCTTCCATCCCTGACTCCCAGCTTCCTTCAGCCCCACTCATGGGGCTGTCTATAGTCTCTTGCTCTGTCCTTCTGGGATGCTTTGCGCATGCCCACAGCATGCCTGTCCCTTGTGCTAGGGAAACTGGTGGAACATGGATTACAGGGGAGGTCTGCTGTGCTGCAAACTGTATTTTGACTCTTTCTATAAGAATTCCTTTGAGCCTGTTGATATGAAGATTTTATTACTCAACATACTATATAACAAGAGTATTTTGTGTCAGCATAATACGTCTTTGCTCTGAAATTAAATAATAGAAGAAGGCAGAGTTCATTGAAAAAGACCGCATAGGTCCAAGTCCTAAGTACTTAGCCCCAGCATTGAGGTTAACTCATGATCTGTTCTTTCATCCTCAGGAACCTCAGATATTTGAATTAACTATGAAATGGACATAGGGACGCCTCTGATCCAGCCTCAGCTTAGTAGAAACGGTGCTCTGTTGAAGACAAACATAATATTCCCAGTCATTTGTAGATTTCTGAGGCTACATTCATTACCAGAGTCGGAGCTTAGGCTTTTATCATAGAACGGGTTTAGTAAGAGAGAGACGAGCAGAACTCCTGATGACCGGAGTCTTTCCTCCAAGGCTTTCAAAACTCCTTCTAGGTTTCTAAGCCCCTTTCTCCTAGCGCACGTGTTTGCTGGCGGCAAAGTAAATATTATTTCCATTAACAAAAGAGGGAAAATGTTTGCAATCCACCATTCCCTTGCTGCTTTGTCAAGGGCTGTTCTATCCCAATGCAGAGGGCCTTCCCCAGAGGGAACCTTATGACATGCTTCGTCACCCCTGCCAAGGTGGCCAAGTCCAAGGCCCCAGCAGATGCAGATAATGTGCTCTGCCTGCTCCCGGCCCTCACTGAGTAGGTGTCTCCCCGAGGTGTTCTCCCCACTGCGGCACTCTTAGGGTTTGTTTGTTTCTTTGTTTTTGGTGCTGGGGATTGAACCAGGGGAGCAAGACAAGACCAATTTTCAGATGAATCGTCTAGGATGTTTTCCAACCCCAAAGGTCAGACAGATTAGCTACATGTGGGTATTTATGGCCCCTATGAACTGATAACACCCCACTCAGATTACTAGCACTTGAATCCCAGTTCCGTCTCTTATTAGCTGTGTGACTTTTCGTAGTGCCTTAACCACTCTGAGCCTTAATGTTCTTCCTCTGTAAAGTGGAGACGGCTGCCTTTGAGGGTTCTTTTTGAGATTAAATGTCTTAATCTATGTAAAGCATTTATAACAACGCCTGCCACCCTCACAGGCTCCAGATTATTATTACAGGACTGCAAAAGGCACAGCAAACCCCACAGAGGGCACAAGGCAGCTAGCTGCAGAATCCTGGGCCCAGGTTCTCTTTCTACCTGTTGGGAGCAGAGGAAATCACTGGGAACAACCGTGGAGGCAGGGAGGCCGGAGAATGGGCAGGTGGGAGGCTCCAGGGAAATCTCTAGTCAGAGTATAGCAGGCCCCAGTCTAGATCCAGGAGGGCCAGTGGGAAGTCTCTGTCCTCAGGGGCAGAAGGCATTCCATCGAGAGGCTGGGCGGCGGTGGGTCCTTCCTGGTTCTCATGAGCTGCTCAAGGAGGAGACCAGAGCAGGTGGAGGAGGGCCTGTGGGCGGGGAGGCAGGACCGAGGCAAAGTGTACAAGGGAGCCAAGGCCAGCAGCAGGTTCCAGGCAGAAGAAGCCAGGGCCCCAGGGGAAGCCCTATGGAAGCCAGAGCTGAGGGCAGCGGTTCCGACTAGGTAAACAAAGTGGGGGGCTGGGGAAGGGACCCTGGGGGAAACTCCCAGCATCCCCTAGCAAAGGCACAAACATCATACATGCGCATGCGCACACGCATCCCGCAAATACTGGGGGATCGATGACTATGTATAGTTTTATATATGAAAAACCATTGAAAGTCATAGCTCTCAGTGCCTGGGGATAAGTTAATGTTCCTGAAAGGGAAAGAACGATTTTAAGAATTAATTTCACCTCTGTCATGTACCAGTCTCTTGTCACAGCTTGGATTAGACAAGAGCCATTATGGTTTATTACAAATAAAATCAAGTGGGCTGGAAATCAGGGAGCCCTGGTCCCTGCCTCTGGCCTCTGTCTCCTTCCTGCTTCACCCCTAGGTCCCGTGACTCTGTCCAGAGGCTCTTCTCGGGCTTGAGTGGTGGTGACATAGGGCGCAGCACCTCCCTTTGGGCCAGCTGTCTGTCACCAGGCCCCTCTGTCAACTTAGATGGGGATCAGGGCCACGGGAAGGCCAGCATCATGGGTGGGAATGGAGAGTTCTTTTAAATCTCTTGTCCTGCATAAATTATCTGGAAGTCTGTTAAAATAGAGTCTGGTCCGCAAGTAAAACATCTCGTTTCCACTTTTTTCATGCCAGGTGTTTAATGATTCTTTGAAAGACTATATTTAGATTTTTTAGAGAAAAATAATCAAAACAAAATGGGTCTAGATTGGAAAAGATGAGAGGGAGAGGAGAGAGAGAAAATGAGAGAAAGAGGAAGAGGGAGAGAATGAGAGAGAGAGAGATTGATTGGTTGAGATAAGAGTGCAAACCTAAATGCTATCAAATTCCTAGAACCTAATAGTTATGCAACCAAGACACGGGTGAGCAACCTTGTCCCGGCAAATGCTCTGGCGCAGCCGTCTCTGGGGCCGCACCCTTTTGGCAGGTCAGGCTCCGTGCACGGTGCTGACCCAGAGAGCGAGTCACCTGGGGTGGTGGAGTGCAGTAGGGCATTGTGGGTTTCAACAATTACCTTTTCTAAATCCGACCATACTTCTTCCTTTGTAACCTCACCCCCCGAAGAATTTGAGGTGTCCATGCATCCCTTGTACTTCCTGCAAACGAGCCTATTTTGGGGTAAAAGCGGTTGTATCAGGGGCAGCTGGCATCGCCTTCAGTTTTTACCTGGGTCCAGACACCCTGCCATCTAGATCTCATCTCCAGAAACCCACCTGCTACCTGTCGCTGCACCTGTCCTCTCAACTCTTTGCCAGTGCTGCTTGTCCCTCTCGAGCCTTCTCCAAATGACCCCATCCCGAGTGTTTTTCTCGACCCTTGGATTTGAGTGTCCCTTTTCTGACTCCTTGACCTACAGTCTGTGTTGCATAATTAGTGACTTGCTAGATCACAAGTGTCCACTGACGTGTATATATGGGCACATTTATAAATACATGTTTGTTGTCTGAATGTAAGACCATCTTCTCTGCTGCAAGTTTTACTTGTGCCCTAGTCTCTGGCATGAACGAGAGAGGAGGCCCCTTGCCCAGGCCCTTGCTGGGTCTGTCAACAGGGCCACGTGGACACACCTTCTTCTTCTCATAGCCCATGCTCTGGGAACTGAGGATCCCGACTCCTTGTCCAGTTGCGCCTGATCCACTTATGGGGCTGTGTGAGCTCTTCTGGGTTTTGTCCTCCTGGGTCCTGACTGTGCTGCTGGGCTAGGTGATTAACATCTGGACACACAGTCAGCACTGTCCCCACTCAAGTGACAGAGAATGGAGGCAGAGGTGGGAGGGAAGGCCAGGGCTGGGTGTGACTAACCTGGCTATATTCAGGAAATCTTGGGATCCCTCCTCCCCTCTTCAAGAGGAGTTTGAAAAGGTTTGGAGATGCAGCCTAGAAAAGCCCTAAAATATTGTAAGCAGCGCTTGATGGGTGATTCTGGTGGGATCTTGGAAGGCCAGAATGCTGATAGGAATACAGACTAAAGACTAAGCTAAGACAAGGTTTCAGATGGCAAGGAGGACTTCATCAGGAATTGGACAGAAGCTGATTTTGTTATATTCTGGCAAAGGACTTGCCTCCATTTTTCTCCTGGCCTGAGACTGTGTGAGGCCGAATTTAAAGGTGATGGACTAATTAACCTGGTAGAGGAAATTTCAAAGCAGGAGAACAGTCCAGTGTTGGCATGGTTATTGCTGGCAGCTTTGGTCCAGATTTACTGTGATAATTGAGAGTAAAAATCAGAGCAGAAAGACTTTATAAACTTGCAGTGTGGCCAGAAAAGCACTTGTAAAATTGGGGCTAAGGAAGGTGTGCTTGCTGAAGAGATTACTGCCGCCAAAGAGAAGAAGGTAAGTACTTTGCACAGAAACAACGGGAATGATGCCTTGAGGAGATTCAGGAATCAGCAAGACCTCACCAATGGCAGGCTTGAGGGTGTAAAAGTAGAAACAGGTGGAAAGATCTCTCCACTTTGAGAAGAGACCTTGGGGGCGCCATGATCACACAGAGCTGCCTAAGAAGCTGCTTCCCCAGGATTTCTTTCTTTGTGCTCAGCCACTGAGGCTCAGAGGTCACTGCAGCCCTGGCCCAAGGGGGCCCAGCTACTGTTCAAGCTGGCAGCAGACGTGGTATCCTCCACATGGTGCTGATTCTGCAGGAATGCAGGATGCTGGAGTTAAAGCGTTATGGAGCCTTCCGCCAAGATGCCAGAGGAAGGCTGGGAGGCCAGGCAATGTGTAGCAGGGTTGGAATCCCTGCGAGGAGCCCCCGAAGAGGTGATTTGTGAGGCTGTGAGAATGGAGCCAAAGTTGCAAGGGAGACCCCCAGAATTAAGAGATGCCAGGAATGTGGAATGTCTGCTAAGGAAAGCTGTAGGCGACAAGCAGACTAGTCAACCCAAGAGAGAGGCACATGAGCTGCGACTGGCAAGGCTAGAGGAACAGGGGTGCCCAAGCCCTTCGGAGCTAACAGCTCACCACTGTGTTTCCTGGATGCTGAGTGTGGAGTTACAGGACTTAGTGTTTGTCCTGCTAGGTGTTGGTCCCATTCCTTCTTTCTATGCTCCTCTTCTTCCCTTTTGGAATGGGAATGTTTACTCCATGCCGTTGTGTATTGGATTCATGTAACTTGCTTTTTACTTTTATAGGGGTTCACAGCCAAGAGTTTACCTTGGGTCTCAGAGGAGACTTTGGACTTTTGAGCAGTGCTGGAATTGCTAAGATTATGGGGAATTCTTGGAGATGGACAGAATGCGTTCTGCACTGTGAGATGGGCATGATCTTTTGGGGATCCAGGGATGGAGCGCTGTGATTGGTGGAGAGAATGTCCTCTGGGAAAACTCATGCACTGACAGTGCACAGATGTTCAGAGTTGAAACAAGTGAATCGGTGCTCTCATTTCTTCAGTGGGTAAGTAAGTCACTGATGGATTAATAATTCCAATGGATTTACTGAGTGGTGACTGTAGGCAGGTGGGACATGACTGAAAGATATAGGTCACTGGTGATGTGACCTTGGGGACTATATCTGCCCCTGGTCCCTTCCTCTCTCACCCCATGTGCCTCCAGCTGCCCGGAGCAGCTTTCCTGTGCCACACTCTGCCACCATGCTGTCTCTGCTTTGGGGCCTGCTAACCATGGGATGAAGCTCGGAAACTGTGAGCCAGAGTAAATATTTCCTCCTCTAAAATGTTCTTGTCAGGTATTTCGGCCACAGCGATGGACAAATGGACCAATTTAGACTTCAATGTCAGGTGGATTCATGGTCCGAATGGGACCTTTTTTTCTTTCTAACCACGTGATCTTGAGCAGGTGCAGTTTCTCTGAACCCTGATGTTCTCACCTTGAAAGTGAGGAAAATCCCAATGTAATTCCCCATGGGATTGTTTTGCAAACTAAATGAGGTTTTGCATGTGAAGCACTTGGCAATCCCTGGCATAGCAGAAGAGATTAGTCAATATTCCTGTGACTGAGGCGAAGCCTTGGCATCTGCTTTCTGTCTCGTCAGAGGACTGCGCTAGGGACTGATGAGGTGAGATTAAGCAAATTGCCCATTTATGGTATTTCTCAAGCCAAACGGATTTGTAGAGTTTCCCATAACAGATTGTGAGCCTTATCATACGGTTTAGGAGACCACATGGTAACAACTTGGGTAAATATTTATAAACATTAGCAAATAAGTGTATCTGAAGAGGAATAGTTCAGAATCCATGAAATACTGAGCTAATAATTTTAATAAGGATGCAGTTCACTGTGTTGTTTGATGGGCATTAGAAATTCCTTAGCAGTCAATATTCTCTTCCTTTGCTTTTTAAAAATTATTGTAATGTTTTCTTTGCAAACTGAAAGGTCTGGAACTAACCAGCCCATGAATGGATCAAATCTGTTGCCCTCAAAAATAAAAACTACAGCCAGGTATGGTGGCTCACGCCTGTAATCCCAGTGCTCAGGAGGTTGAGACAGGAGGATCACAGGTTCAGGGCCAGCCTCAGCAACTTAGACCCTGTTTCAAAATAATAAAAAGGGCTAGGGGTGCAGCTCAGTGATAGAGTACACCTGAGTTCAATCTCCAGTACTACAAAAAGTAAAAATAAATAAAACACAAACAAGCTTCTGAAAAGTCACACATTTCCTGCCCCTCTCTCACCTGTAACCTGGGCACAGGTTAGCTGTGGATTGTAAATATTTACCAGGTCAGTGAGCTGTGCAAAGAGAATTCAACTGAGAATGTGTGCCTTCCATAAACACTACCTAAGGAGATTCTCAACTCAAATTCCCTCAAGGCATGTCTCTGTAATTGGCATTTTATTTCCCCTAATTTAAGCTTCTTATAATATCATGGATCTCTTCATGTAAAAACATTTTAGTGTTTTCCTTTTATTTCTCCCAAGTGTGGAAGAAATTTTGCATTCGATAACCCGGACTTGTGTCTGCATATGCCATAGAGGTTGACCATGCCCTTCCTTCTGGATGCGGTCTGACTTCATGTCATAGAAGGATGTGGAGACACTGAGCTAGGATGCATAGATCACCCTTATGCTCCCAACAAAACCAATTAACCTTTGCTGTGATCTTGACCTTCTTCAGAGCGTACAAGTGCCGATCCTTGGTGTGTCTTTCTTTAGAACAAATCAATATCAGAAATAATAAAAAAAAATTAGAACAAATCAATATCAGGAATAATAATTTCTGAGGTATTTGGGAAAATGGCAAGTGGAAGAATAATGGCCTTGTCTGTTTTCCATGTTGGGGGTTGTTTTGGGGGACTAATAGAGGTGACACCTGTCCCTGTTCCTTGACGCTAAAAGCAGAGTCACCGCAGGGCTTGAACTATGAGTTCCATAAGAGTAATGCATTCCCAGCTCCAAGCACGGTGCCTGGTACCTAGTAGGCCCTCTATTCAATAAACATTGATTTCATAAGTATTTGTTGAGTAAATATTTGCCAATCAAGAAATATATGACTCAGTGAAATAATAATCAAATACTCGATACAGTAAAAAGGACTATCATAGTAGGCCCTCTATTCAATAAGCATTGATTTAATAAGTATTTATTGAATAAATATTTGCTAATAAAGGAATACATGAATCAGTGAAATAATAATCAATTACTGAATACAGTAAAAAAAAGGTTTATTTAAGAGAGCATTTGGTTCAGGCCAATCGAATTCTTAACTACTAAGGGTGTAAAGATGGCGTGTGCTTTTGAGGAGCAATAAATCAGGCTAAAGAACAGAAAGTGCCTGCTGAGGTCTCAAGGAAGAGAGGGAACTTGGGACTGTCGGGGCTGGAGGAAGATGTTGACAGTCGTGGGATCCTGTGAGCCCTGATGAATAGATAGTTCAGGAAGTTGGGTTGGCCCTGATGGTGCTGGACCAGCTTAGTGCAGAACTGATACATGGTTAGGGAGTCCTGAGACTCAAGAGATGGAGCCCCAGACCACTCAAACTTGGAGAAGAGAGTTAAACTCGGACGTGAGTTCAACCAGTATTTCTAAACCACTTACCATCTGCACTACTAATTTCCTAATGTGCCTAGGATTTTTCTGTAAATGGACACACTTGAAAGGACTTAAGTGTGTCCTTGCGCCACTTAAATCAACTTTAGAAATCACCCTTTGGGAAGCGTGAGCTCACCCATTTGCAACCCCAGAATAGCCCATCTTTAGGTAGACACCTCTATTTCCCAGCCATTGTATCTGTGACGTAGGACTTTGTGGGTGTGTGTTCTGGTGTGGAAATTGCCTAACAAAAGTCTAGTGTTTTTTTTTTTTTTAAATACATATTCAAGGCCTTAGGCTAATGTTTAAACACAGTAGCTTCCGTGTTCTGCACAACGTTATAATTTTAGCTTTCACTTTTGGTAGCACTTATGAGACCTTAGTTTTCTGTAGTGTCAAGAAAATTTAGACTTAGATTTTTATAACCTAAATTAAAAGGGAAAATGCTTGGCAAATCTTAGAAAGATCACAAAACGTGGAAATTGTTCTTTCTACTAAAGAAACTTCAGCGGACCCTCCGGAGTTGAGGAATGACCTAGGATTCTTGGTTTCCCCACCACTGGTTTTGTTCTGTCTTTAACCTGCCAGATATGGCCCATCCTCCAAAACTCCTGGTATGAACTGGACTCCTCTAGAATAACGTGGGTGTTATTGATCTTGGTATCTGCAGGTTCCTGGGGGCATTCTCCTCCGACAGGAATCCCAAAGGAAGCCCTTCTTTTCATCTTTGCTCTTTGGACTCAAAAGCTATTTTATCTATGTGCTGATCTTTTATTTTTAAGCCTTATGAAATCCGAATGACAGGGGATCAATACACAGATGCCTCGGTGGTCTGAAATTCACTCTTCTCCAATACTGCAGAAAAAAAAGCTACAGGCTGCTGTGCAGTCTCCTGTCACTGCAGCCCGAGAGCTTTAGTTCTCAGGCCTGTTTTCACCCCATTTTGAGAGTTGCATGCCCTATTATTTTCTTCTGTATGAAAAAAGACCCACGAATAATTGGTTGGAGCCCTGGACCAAGGATGACTACTAAGGAGTTATCCTTGACTTCAAATTCCATCATAGTGCATATTTTCAAGCAGCATGTGTGTCCCGGACTCAGGTGTAGAAGTATAGCATCTTTCTTTTGAAGGCCAAGTGGGTGACTGGCAGGTGTCCCCATGCCGGCTATCGAGGTGCAGCCTCTTTCCCTTGAGGACCAGGTGGGTGGCTGGCTGGTCTACCGGAACCTCTATTCCATTCGTTCATTCTCGGGCCATCATCTTTTCTTGGACCGTGGACGATTTCACTGTCTACTCATTTCTGCCTTACTTCCGGCAGCCAATGCATTCTTTTCTATTCTAACTCTGCAAATAATCCTGCATATTACCTGGCGGCTGTTGTTCCCAAACTCTTGCCTCTCTTGAAGGCTTTAGGTGCGGGATGTATAGCTAAGGTTGAGATTTGACTGTCAACAATAGGAAAAACACCATTTGCTTAGTCCAGCTCTCTCTCACAGGCCGGGATTGGTGTGGCAGTGTGTTCCACAAAGGCCTCAAGGTCGCAGACCCTTTTTTGTTGTTGTTGCCAGCTGTAGCTGGCCCACATTCCCAAGGACACCTCATAGCCCAAGATGGCTACTCTAGCACCAGCCATCATATCAGTATTTCAGCCACTCTAAAGGTGAAGGGACAAAGAAATAAGGTCCCCTAAACAGGTATCACCCATTCTTTAAAGGCTGTCTATTGATTTTCCCTGCCATGTCCTCAATCCTTGCCAGTTTTGAATGCACTTTTCTTCTTACACAGAGAAGTAATTCTCTGTTATCTCTCTAAATACTTTATGGAACTATGCTGCGCCTTTTAATTTCAGAAGATTCCTTGCTACCAAATGTATCTATCCATTAAAAAAAGAAGAAGAAAAATGCGATATAATATTACTGATTTTTCAAATGTTTCTAATGCATTGTTAAATGTGAACTAACACAATTTTAAAGCAAGTACAGATAAAGGCTCCTATTTTTCCTTTCCAGCGCATTAGACAGTCTCTGAATATTCTGAGTTTCCTCCATGTGAATGAAGTTACTTAGTGGAACCTACAGGCCCCGCTGGTCCTTTCTTTTGTTAATACTCTATTGGATGCTGGTTTCATGTTAAGTGTTCTTGGTGCCACGGCGTAAGTACAATACTGATTTCAGTTGGAGCAGAGGCGACCCTCTGGGAGTGAACCTTTGGACGCTCTGGGAACAATACCGTTGGTCATTTTGGGTTGGCATCGGTCCTCAGTGTAGGTGTCCCCATTTTTATATTTATTTTTATTATTTTGGGGGGTACATACTGGAGATTGAACCCAGGGACATTCTACCTCTGAGCTACACCCCTAGCCCTATTTTACTTAGGAATAGGGTCTCGCTGAGTTGCTAAGGACCTCACTAGGTTACCGAGGTTGGCCTTGAACCTGCCTTCCTCTTGTCTCAGCCTCCCAAGTGCTGGGGTTATAGGCGAGCTCCACCACACCTGGCTTGGGCACCCCCATTTTAACATGTTCACTTAACAAACTGAGGAGCTTTGTCCAAGTTGTTATCCTAGCTATGTCTCATGGTCTCACATCTGGCAGGACACGCCACCAAGCAACTTTGAAAGGCAGCAAAAGCTTTTAGATGCGGCTAGCCATGGTGGTGCATGCCTGTCATCTGAGCAACTCCGGAGGCTGAGGCAGGAGGATTGAAAGATTCAAGGCTGTTATGGTCAGACATAGAACGGCCCCTTGAAGAGCTTATAAATTGGTGTTTGGAGCGGAGGTAATCGAGTCTTGATGGCTATAATCCCAGCAGTGGAGAGACCCATTGTACTGGATTCATCTGAGCGGTGGTTGCAGGAGGTGGATCCCTCGGGGTGCGGCAAACCATACGAAAAGAATTCCTCTAAGTCAGGTCTTTAGATTATGGCTGGGAGACTGCGGACCTGGGCCCGGCGACTTAGCAAGACCCCATCTCAGAATAAAAAGCAGAGAGGGCAGGGGCGCAGTGCAGTGGTAGAGCGCTGGCTGGGCGCGTGCAGGGCCCGGGCTGGATCTCCACTGGAGCAGAGCGAGGGCGACATTTACTGCAATGTCGTTGTTTCTTTCCTCCTGCAGCCCCCGGGGCGACTCGGGGACCATCGCCATTCTCTGTATGAGGAACAGAATGTGATCTTTCTTACAGTCAGCTGGGGATACAAGTGGCTCTCGTTAGAAAGAAAATGACTGTGGGACGCCGCGTTTTGCCTCTGATAAAGTCGTTAGTTTCAGAAAGGAAATTAGAGTAAGAAACATGTTGGCCGTTGTGAGACTGAGCGGCCCTCTCCCCACTTCCCCGCTGTCAGATGACGGCCCTTGATGGCAGCGGGCCAGGCCCCGCCCCCTTAACCTGCCCCCTTAACCTTGTCTTGGGGGAAAGAGGAGAGCCCACCGCAGGCAGCAGGAAAGGAACAGGAAAGGGGGATTTTGCTTTTTTGGCGATGGTTTTGGTTTCGTTGCAGCTCATTTGTGTTTGCAGATTACTGCGCTGTTAGGAATACCTCCTCTGGGTCTCCTTTGAAAGCAGCCCTCAGCTGGGGCAGCAATTCCTGACCCCCCGCTTCCCCAGGAAGCCTCCAGGGCAGAGACCCCCGCTCCATCAGGGGGCTTGTGAGCAGGCAGTGCCCGGGAAGTATCCTACTAGCGCCTTGATTTTGTGGTCACTTTCAAAGCTCCCTGTCCATCTTGGAATCGAAAAAGCCATGGGCAGAGGATGGGGCCCAGCCTCGGCCCGGGCTCTCCCGAGTGTGCAGCTGTGGGTTAGCGACCTGCCACCGGGAGCCCGGGTCCTGCACTGTGGGAAGATGGCAGCTGCAATCCCGGGGGCTTCGCGTGACACTGTTATGGGAGAGGGCTTTGCGAGTTGTCAAGAATCCAAACAAGGCTCAATAAAAGTCATCCTCCCTCCCTGGGCAATTTGTGCTTCTTCCAAGTACAGGTGTGAGTAGAGGAAGGGGGGTTGATCCTGGTCGGAGGCTCTGTGTATCATGTGTATCACTGTTTTGGTTTTTCTGTGTGTATGTGTGGCACCAGGAATTGGAGCCAGGGGTGTTCTACCTCAGAGCTACATATCCAGCCCTTTTAATTTTTTTTGAAACAAGCTTTCACTAAGTTGCTGAAGGTCTCAGTAAGTTGCTGGGACTGGCCTCAAACCTGTGATCCTCCTTTCTCAGCCTCCCAAGTACTGGAATTATAAGCATGCACCACCATGCCCAGATTTTTTTTTTTTTTTTTTTAGTTTGGAAACTTGCCATGAGAGGAGGAGGTTTAACCACTGGACTTCTGCCATTTAACCATTTGAAGAAGTCTTTTAAGCATTTAGTCTCCGTCCACTTCTTTAGATTTCTGTGAAGTGACATTACCATCCGCGATTCTGCATGCTGGTGAAGACTGAGTTGTGATGTACACGTCCTTGGTGCCCGGTGCCACCGACTGGGATTCTGGATGTTTATCAGGACTTAGAGCTCAGGCCCAAGAGCGGCATGTGTTTGGCCACAGCAGGCAGAAGAGGAATCCAGAGCCATCCCTGGGGCTCAGGGTGGAAATATTCACTGGTATCTGTAACATCTATTTTGTGCATTGGGTTGGTAAAATTCATGTTGTTTTATAGAACTGGGATATGGAATTAGCAATTTTTTTTTCTTTTGTGGTACTGGGGATTGAACTCAGGGGCATTCTACCTCCGAGCTACACCCCCAGCCCTATTTTTTATTCTTGATTTTGAAACCGGGTCTCACTAAGTTGCGGAGTGCCTCACTAGGTAGCTGAGGCTGGCCTCGAACCCGGATCCTCCGGTCTCAGCCTCCCGAATGCTGGGATTACAAGCGTGCGCCACCACGCCCGGCTTTGGAATTAGCAATTTGCCCTAAGAATTTTAGAGAAGACCTACCCTATGATAAAGCCTGCACTGTTCGCTCTTTCTGCCTTTATCAGTGAGTAAGAATATAGGAAAATTAGATAATGATATCATAAAATTCACTGGAATCTTTCTCAATCATTTAACTGTTACATTACAGCTTTTTTTTTTTTTTTTCAGTACTGGGGATTGAACCCAGGAGCATTTTACCTCCGAGCTATACCCCCAGCCCTATTTTTTATTCTTTATTTTGAAACAGGGTCTCACTAAGTTGTGGAGGGCCTCACTAAGTAGCTGAGGCTGGCCGCGAACCCGGATCCTCCAGTCTCAGCCTCCCAAGTACTGGGATTACAAATGTGCCCCACCATGCCCGACTCAATACAGCTTTTTTCATAAACTTGAAATTACAGAATGTGATTTTACTATCAACTTCAAGTAGGTAATATTCATGCCAAAAATGAGGGCTGGAAGTACATTGCCCTCCGGGTCGAGATCTCCTTGGGATTTGACATGGAGACGCGCACTGGTTCTGGGTTCTTGGGTTCTTGGGTTCTGCTGTTCAGCTGCCCCAGTTGCAGCACAGAGAGAGGCCCCTGCCCTGGCCACTAGGCTGCACCACCTGCTGGGGTTTCATCTTGGTGCAGGTTCCTGGGGACCTCTCCACACAGGAATGCCCTGGGGGGGGCTGGGCTTCTCTCTGCCCCCGGAGCAAGGAGGAGAACATCTGGACAAAGCACAGCACCTGAGAAAGTCAACTCATGGAGCTCTTGTCAAGCGTATCTGCTCAGACTGGCCTTGCAGGACAGATGAGGAACAGCACCCCGCTGCCCTCCTCCGCCCCTGAGCCTGCGTCTCCTCTTTCTACAATCAGCGCGCAGAAGAATCTGGTTATCGGCCTCTATTTATGCTCAAGCCTACAGGAGTGTTTTTGTGGGTGGATAGAAGGAGGGAGTATTATTCAGGGTAATTTTATGTGATTGCTAACAAACATCTTTTTCCTTCTTCATAGTTCCCATGGTGATTTTATTTTTTCATTCGGCATAGCATCGATCTTGCAGGTTTTAATTAGACTCTAATAGGCCCCAGGATCAGAGCGTGTTGTGATTTGTTAGTATCTTTTTTTAAAATTTAATGTTTGTCAATGGTTAGACAACATAAAATGGAACTTATTCCGTTGATCTCTGTTACATCGATGACAGGGTAACAGGAACGTAAGGGTGACATGAAAGGAAAGTAATTAATAATGAACGAGTCTGCCTTCTCCCCCCTTGAAAGTGTCAATTAAACATTCCTTTGGGATTATTTAGTACAATTTTGGTTTTTAGGATTCATAAAAGAGAATAGGCCCCTGAGATTCCCAGATGGTGGGCCTTAGCCTGGGGCGGCAGGGGCTGTGCCCAGCATTGTCTATAAGCCACAAGTTATTGACTTATGTTTAGGTTTTCAAGTGCACATGGGTGCTATTGTTGATTTATGACTAATCAAACATAAATGCAATTAAAAGCATTACTGAATTCATGATAGTCTTTTATAATTATTTATTTTCTCGCTAATCAAAAGATATAAAACACAGCTACTGCCGTAGGAGGCTGCACGTAATGCTTTAATCTTATGCTCCAGTTTCTATGCTGGCAGTGGTCAGGAGCCACACTTAACTACCAGCGTAGTGTTGATGCATAAGCAAACCTAGGTATGTGGAGTAGAAACATTCTCTGAAGTCATCTGTGAAAGAACTTTCTAGAAAGCAGATGGTCTATGTTCATCCTAACATAGAAAATATGTTGCCTTTGCTTAAACAGAACTCCAAAAGACTATTCAATGGCAGCGCCAAGCCTCAGGAACAGAGCGAGCAGGGCCCCTTGTCTCAGCCCTAGCCTCTTCCCCACCGGCCTGGAAGGTTGTCTGGAGTGGCAGGAGGGAGACCGAGCCCTTGTTCCCGGGGGCAGTGGGGAGTTTGAGACCTCCTGGCGGGGTGCAGTGTGACTTAGGAAGGACAAGACCGCTTCTGTTCTGCGACAGTGGAGTTGGAGCAGTGTGCACGATGCCCAGGTGTCCCTCACGGGGACCTTGCCCTTGAACTCCTTGGGGAGAGGTGGGGCTCAGGGGAGCTGGGAGCAGAGGCAGCTAGAGACCGCGAGGTGGAGTCTCCTGGATGAGGAAGCTTGGGGGCCCAGGAGGCGGGGAGCTGGTCTGTGTGCGCCCCTAAGTGGGTGCAAAGGCAGCTAGGGGAGGGAGAAGGTTAGTGGGCAAGGATTCAGCCTCATTCCTCCAAGCTGATCATCAACACAGCTGGCGTGTCTTTTAGACAGTTGCCCTGGGTTGAGGACATCTTCCCGTGTCCCCTACTCCAGAGAGTGCTGATGGGACTCCTGTAGCTACGAGGGATTGAATCCAGGGACATTTTATCTCTCTGAGCTACACCCCCCCACCCCTTTTTATTTTGAAACAGAGCCTTGCTAAATTGCCGAGGCTGGCTACAAATCTGCAATCCTCCTATCTCAGCCTCCCAAGTACTGGGATTACAGGTGCACACCACCACACTTGGCTCTGTTGCAATTCTTGAATTCGAGCAACGAGAGGCTTGAAGAAGCTGAATGCTTGGGGGATAAGACAGTAAGCTATCCAAGGAGGAGAGGAGTCATTTAGACATCTCTAATCCAATTTCCTGCTGCAGGCAGGAATCCTTCTGTAGAAGCTCTCTGGAAGTCTGGAGTTTGGACCCTTTTCATCAGGAGTCCCAGTTCTTAGTTGCACACTTGAGTTACAGAGCTGCAGGAAGCAATATGGCGGGCGAGGGGTGTAGCTCAGTGGTAAGGCGTGTGCCTGACCCAGGCAAGGTCCTGGGTTTGATCCCCAGCACAAAGCAACGAAGCTAAAACTGAGCCTCTGATGGTGGTTGTGTTCGCCAAAGCAAGGAAGGGATCCAAGGGGCAGCCAGAGGTGCCCACTGCTGGGTGGCTTCCCGCTGTGCCTTCTTGCTGTGCCTCTGCCCAGTTGCACTGCTTCAATTCAGCGCCAGTGGGCAACAGGAGGGTCCCGAATTGTTCCTTCACCAATTTCTTCTTGTTTGGGATCATGAATAAAATGTGCTCATGGTCTAAAAGGCTCCTTGTCCCGACCACCAGCCACAGTGCATGGCGGAGCAAGGAGAAAGTAGGGGCCGGTTAACGTGCCCGTGCAGTTGACGGTGGTGCATCTGACACCACTGCTACAAACCGTACTTTGTTTTGAATCTGAAATAACACGCACATTCCAGGAGCCTGGGAAATTCCCAGGTGGCCAGCGCCACCAACACTTTCTCTCTGACTCCTATTAAACCGCCAGCAGCCGGGACTTCTCGCCATGAGTGATGCCAGGTGGGACAGGATTCTTTTATGGGGGCAGATGCCTTTAAAAGGCAATCCATTTGTGGGCAAAGTCTTGAATACATCTGATGTAAATCTCTCCTCCTCCTGGTGAGGGATGGTTGTTACTAAAAATAGCTTTAAAGGAGACATCAGGATCCGGCTGCAGCCAGGCAGGAAGCGGGGCAGATTGTGGTGGGCTGTGGAGCCTTGCCTTCCGGCGCGCACCGCATGTGTGCGGCTTTGAACGGGCCCAGCCCGTTGCTCGGGCGATTTCAAAGGCAAAAGCATTTTGATTGGTAACAAGCCGGCTCCCTAGTCCTGCCCCCCAGCTCCTGGTAATTTCTATAACGGCAGCTACATTTTGGTTAGTATCTTTACATTAGAAGCCTCTGCCCCTACTCCAATAAACACATCCTCCTGTCATTCTGGATAGGAGATAAAAATATGAGGATACCTGTTGTAGTTTGGGAAAGTGTGGATGGATATTGGGAAGCCAGGAGCAGAGAGGGTTGGAGGTGGGAAGGGCAAGCAGAAACAGACCAGCCACCTGGTGACTGCAGAAACCCTACTCTTTTCTTTCTTTTTTTGGGAGGGTGGGGGCAGTACTGGGGATTGAACCCAGGAGCATTCTACCTCTGAGCTACACCCTCAGCCCTTTTTAAATTTTTTTTTTTTGCTTTGAAACAGGGTCTTACTAAGTTGCTGAGGATCTCTGTAGGTTGCTGAGGCTGTCCTTGAACCTGTGATCCTCTTGTCTCATCCTCCCAAGTACGGGGATTACAGGTGTGAGCCACCACTCCTGGCTAGCTGCCCCACTTTCTAGCCAGCTCTTGGGTGTGATCATAGTCATGACCTCCACAGTTAGTAATTTGTTACTGGCAGAAGCCACCGGGGGAGCACCCAGCCCCCCATAGAGGCTGTGCCGCTCTGGACCGTGAGATCCTCATATTGAGTGGGCCCCAAATATAGGATCATTTTCATCCTTTAGAAAAAAAAAATGTAAAGCCTCATTGGGTCAGATCCTGGTCTGCCATGTGACAGTGGTAGCCAGGGGGGGCCTTGTGGGGTCATCCGACAGCCTCGTTTCCCTTGATACAACTCACTGTCGATCTGTGACTTGAAATCATCTTGAAGTTTATTTATAGTTTCAGCCTCTTCAATGCCCTCTGCGATGAGTGTCAGGAATTTTCCACGCCATGTGAAGTTAGCTCTTCTGCCTGCGCATCCTAAACTGGCCTCCTTCTGTCCACAGGGGTCTCCTTGGCTCAGGGGCTTTGGAGTTGGTGGACATGCCTGTCCTTCCTCCCTCCCTCCCTCCCTCCCTCATTGGTACTGGGAATTGAACTCAGGGGCATTCTACATCCAAGGTACACCCCTAGCCCTTTTTTAAAGTTGTTTTTGTTTGTTTTGTTTTTGAAACAGAGTCTTACTAGGTTGCTGAGAGTCTCACTATGTTTCCGAGGCTGTCCCTGAACCTGTGATCCTCCTGTCTCAGCCTCCCAAGTACTGGGATTATAAGTGTGCACCACCAGGCCCTGCTCCTTTCCACTGTCTCTAGTGGGGCCCACTGTAGGTTTCCACAAGGGGGTCACTTGGTGATCAGTGTAATGTGCAAAGTAGTGGATCCCAGGAGAATTCCATTGGTAAACTCATCTCCAAGCCATAAACCTGTGTTATGTTCTGATTTACAAGAAAAATGATAAAAATGATGTTTCTCTGTTTTCACGGGGCTGTCTTTTTTTTTTTTTTTTCAGTGCTGGGGATTGAACTCAGGGGCATTCTACCCCGAGCTATACCCCCAGTCCTATTTTTTATTCTTTGTTTTTTTGAAACAGGGTCTCACTAAGTTGCAGAGGGCCTCACTAAGGAGCTGAGGATGGCCGAGAACCGGGATCCTACAGTCTCAGCCTCCCAAATGCTGGGATTACAAGCGTGAGCCACCACGCCCAGCTCTTGGGGATGTCTTCTATCACGTCACAGGAATAAAGCATCACAGTGCCTTGGTTTTCAGAGATTTTACTTACGAGGTGCAGGTTCCCAGCACTTCGGGGTTAGAGAAAGAGATTCCAGCCAGGCATGGTGGTCCACACCTGTAATTCCAGTACTTGGGAGGCTGAGACAGGAGGATCGCAGGTTCAAGGACAGCCTCAGCAATGTAGTGAGGCTCTCAGCAACCTAGTGAGACCCTGTTTCTAAAAATAAATAAAATAGGTCTGGGGGTGTATCTCAGAGGTAGAACACCCCTGAGTTCAAAACCCAGTACCCCCCCCTAAAAAAAAAGATTGCATGTTTGCTCTCCTCTGGAGGTCTTTCTGAGAACCTTTTTGGAGGTTTGCTTTGCATTATACTTTTCAGAAACAAAAATTGTTATGTTTGTAAATCTCCCCTTAGATGTTTGCCTTCTAAATTTGCACCTCGTAAAGTGGGAAAAAGAAAGTGAGGAGCTGTGTTGGAAGCCCCGCAGGGCCTGGCGGGCATGTCCTGCAGTCCTGCAGGGCGACCTGTGGTTACACAGGACGGGTGACTAGGTGTTGTGTGTACCGATTCGCCTGATGCTCCTGTAGGTGTTTAACTGTGACCCTCACAGAAATACTTACGAAGAGAATGGTTTCATGTCATGAATAAAGAAGGAAATAAGGGCCGCCAGGCAGCATTTAGAGAGATTCCTATGTCATCCACGTTTACGTAGGCAAATGCGTATCGCATTAGAGAATGTCTATGATGTCCGTTGTTAGATCTACAGACAGACTAGATCCTTCTATGGGAGATATTTACTCTGGAAAGGGAAGACCTGGGAACGAGCAAAAGAAAACAGGAAACAGTGCAGCCTGCTGTCTGTTGTCGCCTCTGTGTCTGGAATACGGCAAAGCAGAAGGGTGGACCGCTGGACGTTGTTTGTCCATCTTCTCGCCTTGATTGTACACATTGGTACGTTGATGGCAATGTTTGCTGATCCCCCCGGGTCTTCACCAGAGGGGTTGAGAGTTACTGAGCCTCCAGGGGGAGTCACGGAGGAGAAAAGAACCACAGTGAGTTCTCTCCTCCTCCCCCTTGAAGAAGGGCCTTCCAGGTGGAGAGGCCTGATTTCAATTAATTTGACTTAAAATAATTCTCAAGCCAAGCAGATCTCACTAGTACTTGGCTCCAGTATACCACGGCCCCGCCCCATACCTTTTATTGGTCAAATCTAAAAAAAATTACACTGATGATAAGACTTTAAAAACTTGCAGTAAGCAAAAATTAAAAACAAAATAAAAAAGGAATGATAGAAGTTCAGTCCATGCTTAAGTATTTCATTGTTCTAGCCACATGTATGTGTCGGAAATCATTCTTTAACCTTGAAGTTCTGCAGTTTCTAGAGATTGATTAGAATCATTTCCTGCCCCTAAGAAGGAATACCGGACCACTCAGTTTCTGTGTATATTTTAATATGAGTACTTTTATAACATCGTTGTAAATTATATATGCTACAAATTTTTATATGTTGTAAATTATATATGTATCCATTTGCCTTAGGGCTTCGTTAAAGTTCTTTTCCCTTTTCTACTTCTATGGCTAAATTTAGTCATAGTTCATGGTTAATTGTTCTTTTTTTTTTTTTTT
>PVLC010020903.1:0-28599 GCA_004027655.1 Graphiurus murinus
TTTTTTTTTTTTTTTTTGGAATATAGTTTTGCTAGGTTGTTGAGAGTTTCACTAAATTTCTGAGGCTGGTCTAGAATCTAGTATCCTCCTCTCAACTTCCCAAGTACTTGGAATATATGCATGTGCCATCATGCCCAGACTGTTCTATCATTATTATCATGTTATATTGCTATCATTTCAAAATAGCTTGTTATATAAAAACCTACAGCAAACCGAAAATGTAATCTTAAAGGAAATTTATTGCTGTTAATTTCTACATCAAAAAATCAGAAAGATATTAATTAAACAATTTATGGCTACATATCAAGGAACTAGCAATCCAATGATGAAACAAACCTAAAATCAGTGAAAGGAAAGAAATACTTAAGATTGGAGCAGAAATAAATAAAATAGAACTAAAAGTAGAATATAAGGTCAACATAATGAAGATATTTCTTTTAAAAATAAACAAAATTGATAAAATCTTAGCTATCTTAACTAAGAAAAAGAGGGGACTTGAATAAATAAATCCATTAATGAGAAGGAATACATTGCAATTGACACTACAGAATCAAAAAGAGGATCATAAGATAGCTTTATTAACAGTTATGTACCAATAACTTTGATAAACTAAAAGAAATAGACAAATCCTGGATGTACACACCTTACCATATTAAAGGATGAGGAAATAGAAGACCTGAACAGACTAATACCAAGCAACAAGAATGGGTTAGTAATAAAAAGTCCCACATCAAAGAAAACTCTGGGACCAAACAGCTTCACCACTGAGTTCTACCAAACATCTAAGGAAGAATTAATAACATTTCTTCTGAAAATACTCAAAAAAGATGTACAGGAGGGAATTCTTCCCACCACATTCTATAAGGCCATTATCACCCGATACCAAAACTAGACAAGGACAGAATTGAAGAGAAATGCTACAGGCCAATATCATTGACAGATGCACAAGAAAAGCTCCTCAACAAGACACTTGCAAATTAAATTCAACAGCATATCAAAAACGTTATTAATCTTAATTAAGTGGGATTCTCCAGGGGATGCAAGGGTGCTTCAATACACACAAGCCAATAAATGTGATACAGCACATTATCCGAATGAGGGGAAAAATATATTGGTCATCTCAGTAAATCCATAAAAGGCATTTGAAGAAATTCAACATTTTCTCATGTTAATAAATTATGAATAAGTTAGATACAGAAGGAATACACTTCAATATAATAAAGATTATGTCTAATAAACCAACACCTAACATGGTACTTAATGGAGAAACGCTGAGTGGTTTCTCTCTGAGATCTGGGAAAAGACAATAATGCCCAATTTTGCCACTTTTATTCACCATTATACTGGTGTTGCTAGGCAGAGCACTTAGCCCAGAGAAAGAAATATAATTCATCCAAACTGGAGAAGAGAAAGTTAGCTTATTATTGTAAATAACATGCTCTTATGTGAAGAAAACATCAAAGACTCCACCAAAAAAAAAATACTTAGAACTAATAAATAAACTGAATGCACCATCCAAAGATCAGTAGCTTTTTCATATACCAATAGTAGATTATCTGAACTAGAAATTAAGAAAGCAACTGCATTTACAATAGCTATAAAACATGTAGGAATAAATGCAACCAAAAAGATGGAAGCTCTATATACTAAGAATTATACAACTTTGATGAAAAATTAGGAAAACACACAAACAAAAAATAAAGCATCCTATGTTCATGAGTCAGAAGAATTAATATTGTTAAAATGTCTGTACTACCCAAAGTGATCTACAGATTCAGTGAAATCCCTGTCAAAATAACAATGATACTTTTCAGAGAACTAGAAGAAAGATCTTTTCTTCTAGTTTATTTATATGAAATTTATTATATGAAATTATAAATTTATATGAAATTTATATGAAACAAAAACAACAGAAGAGCCAAAGCTATCTTGAGAAAATATAAAAAAGAAGTTATTATACTAGCCAACTTCAAAATAAACTAAAAAGTTGAAAATGATAAATGTTTAAGAAGATACATATGCTTAACCTGATTTGCACACTACACATGTATATATCTTGAAATGTTACAGGCTACTTCCTAAATAAGCACATCGTTTATGTTTTATGTGCCAGTTTAAAAGAAATTTAAATGAAAATAAAATAAATTTCAAAAGGAAAGAAAAATATAGTAGCAGATTAAGTACCATATTTTAAAAGCAAAAGGAATGATATGTTTTAAATTATTGATTATTCAAAATAATGCCTAGTGTAAACTAAATGGAAAAGGTTATGATGGACCCTGGAGTGGCATTCTTTGGAACAAAAACCACAAATAATTAGAGAATTGTAAATAATTTAAGTATTTTTCCTAATTAACCTAAAAAAAAAACCTAAAACTAATTTCCTCACATTTGTATACTGGGACAGTTCCCCACCCACTTTAATAAAAAAAAACAAAGAATATTCTTTTTGCAAACAAACTAAACAAGTACGATGTATACTAGAAGAGGCAAAAACACCATTTTCTAGTAGCTGTAGACATCTAAAATATTATTCCTCATATTTCCAAATGGATGGCAAACCTACAGAAATAATACATGTGCTGTTGTTTTGTTTTCAATGACGTTTTGGAATAGTCTAGGTTCAATTAATTTCTACTCCCATACACATTGAAGAGAAAACTGAAAAAGAAAATTCTTAAACATTTCTTCTTTTTTTTTTTTTTTTGCTGTACTGGGGATTGAACCCAGAGACATTCTACCTCCGAGCTACATCCCCAATCCTATTTTTTATTCTTTATTTTGAAACAGGGTCTCACTAAGTTGAGGAGGGCCTCACTAAGTAGCTGAGGCTGGTGGCGAACCCAGATACTCAAGTCTCAGCCTCCAAAGTACTGGGATTACAAGTGTGCACCACCATGCCCAGCTTCGTAAACATTTCTAAAGGTGTAGATATTCCACATTTTGAAATCAGTTCAAGCAGTGTTTGTCTACATTCTTCCATTTCCTTTATAATGTTAACATTTTGGTACAAAAAACCTTTAAAAAACATTCATGGCTCTGAAGAAATTATGTTGTATTTGGTAAGCCAATGAATGTGTTGCTATTAGACTGACTGACAGACATAATTGACAGACTGAAACCATTTACTAATTTACTGTTAAATACATGATGAGTACCTTCCTATTTTGGGCCCATTGTCAACTAAAAGCTATTAAAAAAAAATTGCACACTGAATAACAGTGGCTCTTGCTGAGATAGGAAGAAACCCACACATGTTGCTTTTGAAAGAGAAGAATAAAAATTAAAAAACACCTAGAGTGAAGAAATCTGAACTTTCTGTGACTGTTTTAGCAACTAAAAGAAATATATACTAAAAGAAAATTTCTGTAAAGTTAGTGGGCTGAATAAGGTAGATTCATTCTAAAATCCATTTTCAAGTTTTAGGTATATAGATACTACATTTTCAAAATCTGATTCTATTTTTTTTCTTAATTCCATGTCTTCTAGTTCTGCATCAGACCTACAGACTAGAATGAAATTTCTAAGGAGAAAGGTCAAAGATTGAGAGGTTTTAGGAAAGCAGAGTGAGAAATGAGAACTGGTGCTCTTCAGGTCAGAAAGACTGAGCAACATGGTGGACTGGGGTTTCTGGGGTTTTGCAGTGAGTAGATGATGACAATGATCTAGTCAAAGCAACTCGTGTGGGCCCAACCCTCACTAGGAAAGCTTCCTGAATCCTTTTTTTTTTTTTTTTTGTGGTATTGGAGATTGAACCCCAAGGCATTCTACCTTCGAACTACACCCCTAGCCCAATTTGATTTCTTACTTGGAAACAGGGTCTCATTAGGTTGTGGAGAATCTTACTACTTGCTGAGGCTGTCCTCGAACCTGTGATCCTCCCATCTCAGCCTCCCAAGTACTGGGATTACAAGCATGCGCCACCATGCCCAGGTTGATTCTTTTATTATAAGACATTTTGAGTAAAAGTAATACAACACATTTTAAAACAGCATATGCTAAATAATTAAGCTCATGAAGGGGTGCATCAAATTTGATTCAAGAATGGGTGAGAGAAAAATCATTTAAGATATTACTGTGACAATCCAAAGGAGAGATGATGGTGCATTTGGCCGGTATATTACCAAAGGAGATGGTGAGCAATGAAAAGGCACACAGATATCATTATTTGCAGAATCAATAGAAGAACCTTTAGAATTAATCAATGTTGGATATAAAAATGGAAGAAATACCAAGGGAAAAATTTGTTGTTTTGTGTGCATAAAAAATTGAACAGGATAATTCAGTATAATTTGGAACAAGCTAATTTTGTATAGTTTTTTGGGGAAAGTAACATTTAAAATAACAATGTGGTCAAATTTATCATTTTTCCTTTTATAGCTTCTTCATTGTGAATAAAAAACATTCTATCCAAGGTCACAAGTACATTCTCGTATGTGTTCTTCTATTGTTTTTCTTAATTTTATCTTCACATTTCAATCATTAATTCACATAGAGTTTGTAAATTGAAAGAAAATTTATTTTATTTGACAAAAGAAGAATCTCCCAGAGATCAAGAATAATTGTGTGCCACAAATTCAGTATGATTTTTCATGTCAATTCTAAGCATCTAAGGACTTAAAAAATACAATAGCACCAGGTGTGGTGGCATATACTCAGTACTTGTGTTTCAGTAATGTAGTGAGACCCTCAGCAACTTAGAAAGACCCTGTTTCAAAAATAAAGTATAAAATGGGGCTGTAGGTGTGGCTTGGAGTTAGAATTCCCCTGAGTTCAAACCTCAGTACCAAAAAAAAAAAAAATACAATAGCATAGAATGATGTTTTAAATAGGGGTATTAATAAACAATCATAACAAATGCCCTATATTTACAGTAGTGTTCTTAGTCTATATGCCAGATAATTATACTCTGGCATTGAAAAAGGCTATAGAGATATCCTAGTAATTTTATTTCTGTTTAGAATGGGGACACTGAAGATCAAAAAAGTCAATTCGCCAAATATGATAGAATGGGATTTTAGCAGGGTTGAGATCAGGGCCCTGTCCTTGCAACACTCAAATGAGTATTTCTCACCCTCTTTTATTTTATTCATTCATCAGATGTTGTTTTTACCCTCTACTATTTTGAAGGCAAGGTGTATGTTCAGTAGTATAGAGAAGGCCAAAAACATGATTTCTGTGGACAAAGTTCTAAAAACACATTTAATATACCATAATATTTATGCAAAAGTATAATTCAAGAAAGCACTAAGGTCCAAAGAAGTGGTCATACATAGCTTCTCAGTTTAATAGAGGAAAACAAGCTATAGTATTTCTTGTTTAGCACTTTAATAAATGTTTCAGGATATTTTCTTATTTAATCTTCACAATGGAAATCGACAAAATAGTTATTAATAAACCCACTTCGCATATTAGAGCATGCCAAGAGTAGTTTAGTAGAGTACAGATGGCAACATAGCTGCTAATTGTTCAAAATTAGCAGTGACTCATCATATTCCAATGCCCACCCACAATACTAGGAAGAATGACAAGATTTTGGAGAGAACATGAGATGGTCAACAAAACATATATATTTTTAATTATTGGGACAGAATACCATAGACCGAAAAAACATATTTCAAGCATCAAAAAGAGGGAAATAGGCAGAAATGTCAAATGTCAAAGAAATGTCAATTCTACATGAGTTTATGTAGAATTAGAAAATTGAGACAGAAAGCCAGGCATGATAATCCCAGTACTTGGGAGGCTGAGACAGGAGGATCACAGGTTGGAGGACAGCTTCAGCAAGTAGGGAGATTTTTATGAACCTAGTGAGACTCTGTTTCAAAATAAAAATAGATATAGGTCTGGGAGTTTAGCTGGGAGGTATAATGCCCCTTGTTTTAATCTCCACTGCCACAAAAAAAAAAAAGTAAAGAGAAAGAAAAATACATACATACATATATAAATACATAAGAAAGAGAGAAAAAGAAAGAAAGAAAGAAAGAGAAAGAAGGAAGGAAAGAAAGAAAGAAAGAAAGGTTGAAATAGAAAGGTAGGTGTTTCTGCATAATCTCCAGGCTTGGAGTATTTGACTTGGTATTGTAGGAATTAGCAGCTATTGGACCTTTTTGAGCAAAACAGAAGCAAATTCAAAACAGACTTTTACTAGCATTAATCTGGTAGGAGTGTGGAATTTTAAATGAAGAAAAGAGCAAGAAGACCGAGGAAGTATTGCAATATTTTGAAAGCCAGGATAGCACTCTAGACTTGAAGTAATAATGAGCCAGATTTGTTTAAGAAGTCCTCACCACCAATAACAACACACCAGATTTGTTTCTTACCCTCTAAACAAACAAACAAAAAAATGTCCCCACTCACTATGTTTGCTTTGTTCACTGGCATCATTTTCAATTTTAATGATATCCAATCATACTTTTAGTAAATGAAGTAGCAATTCTTGATTATCCCAAAGCTATTGTTTTCTTATAATATGAATCAATTGAGAATTGATTCTGGTTACCAAAAGTGTCCCTAAGTAAAATATGGAATAGATCACAAGGAAATGGTAATCCTGTGCTAAAATCTGAGGATGAACAGGAATGAGGGAAACAAAAAGTGAGCAGTGTCCCAGAGGAAGGAAGTGGTACAGGGATCCTGAGGGAGAGAGGGGATTCTCGATTCAGAGGACATCGAAGAAGACAGTGTAACTCTGAAAGCAGGAAGGACATGGAGAAAAAGGAGCGAGAGTGAGAGAGAAGGCTGGGTAAGTCACAGTGGGAATTTACCTCGGTAACTTCATTTATACTACGAATAACACAAAGGAATGGACAAGTTAGAAGAAGTGGGAAGACATACAGATTAGTTTAAAAGATCAGTACTCTGGTTTTTTTAGATATACTGGGCTAAATAAAATATTTTTTAAATTAATTTTACTTTCTTAACTGGATCTTATAATTATACGTCATAGTGAGGTTCAAGGTGACACCACATACATGTACAAGGCCCTCAGGGTGACTGTCTCCTGAACCTATCCTGCTCCCCCCGTCAGGACTGGTAGTGTTGCCTTTGTATGTTGACACAGCATTATTTGAGTTGTTAGCTTCTTCAAAACTCCTTTTTTCTTTTCATCCCCTCCCTCCTCTAATCCCCATCTACTAATCGCTTGGCGTTTCTCCTCCTCTTTTAACTGAGATCCCTTTTGTTCACTATTTTCTCTCTAGCTTCCACATATGAGAAAAGGCACAGGACCCTTCACCGAGACTGGCTAGTCTCACTTAGCACAATATTCTCTAATTTCATACATTTCCTTGCAAATGACATAAATGGTTTTTTTATGGATGAATAAAATTCCATTGTGTAAGTATACTACATTTTCAATAGGTAAATCATAGTACTTTTTTACCTTTTTAGTATGTCTATTGGAAAATTTTAAATTTCATGTGTACCCTCATAGTTCTCATGGAAACTATTGTCAGAATTTCATTTTCTTTACTGCTTTGGGCTAAGCACTTTTAAAAATATATGTTAATTGATGCACTGTAATCTCACATCACAATGAAGTCCAGAATGATAGAGGCACACATCACACAGAACTTGCTGGGCTTTCCTCCAGCATTCACCTCACTCTCTCCCCTTTCCTGTACATTATAATTTCATTCATATATATATATATATATATATATATATATATATATATATATATAATCAATGAAAGTGTTTCCTTCATTAATTTTCCTCCCCCTCCTCTCCAAGACTCTCCAAGATCCCCTCCATTGCTCTACTAGGATTTCTCCTCCTCTGTAATCAAATTCCTTTTTAGCTTCCACATGAGAGAAAACATAGGACCCTTCACTTTCTGTGACTGGCTAATCTCACACAGCATAATGCTTTCCAAGTCTATCCATTTTCCTGCAAATGTCATAATTTTGTTCCTCTTTATTGCTGAGTAGAATTACATTGTGTGTGTATCTCATAACTCTGTTTTCGGTTCTTCTGTTGATGGACCCTAGGGTTTCCTGACTTGACTATCGTGAATTGTGCTGCTGTAAACATGAATATACATGCCTCAAGCTAATATCCTGGTTCGAATTCCTTTGAAAATATACCCAGGAGTGCTACAGCTGGCTCATATGGTGAATCAATTTCTAGTTTTTTCAGGAATCTCCACACTGATCTCCATAACGGCTATACTGATTTGCAATTTCACCAATAGTGTAGGAGTTCCAATTTCCCCACATCTTCACTAGCATTTATTGTGGTTTGTTTTCTTGATTATTGCCATTCTAATTGGGGTTAGATAGAATTTCAGTGTAAGTTTTGACTTACATCTCCCTGATTCCAATGATGTTGAACTTTTTTTTTTCATGTATTCACTGGCCATTTGTGTTTCTTCTTTTGTAAATGTCCATTTAGTTCAATTACCCATTCTTGATTGGGTTATTTGGGGTTTTTTAGTGTTAAGTTTTTCAAATTCTTTGTATATTCTAGATATTAGTCCTCTACAAGAGGAGCAGCTGGCAAAGATCTTCTCCCATTCTGTAGGCTCTCACTTTAGACTCTTGATAATTTCCTTTGCTGCACAGAAACTTTTTAATTGAATGCCACCCCATTTTTTAGTTATCCTTTTTAATTTCCTGTGCTTTGGGGGCTTACTGAGGAATTTTCTAACAATGCCTATGTGTTGAAGTGTTTGTCCTATGCCCTCTTGTGAGAAATAGCCAATTAGCAGGAATACTATTCTTATCAGTGAAGGTTTGTTTCTTTTTTTTCTTTTTTGAAATCTAAATTCTACTAATCACCTACCATTAAATGCTAAAGACAATAATCAAAAATGAAGATGCTAAAAGCTATTACCTCAAGGAACTTCACAATTCTGTAATATAAAGCAAGGAATGCTATTCGTTAGAATTTACTACTTTATAGGCAATACATTTTAACTATCTCATTATGACAATTTATGAACTCACTTAATAATACCCAGTCACGATGAGTCTATGGACATGGAAATAAACATGTCAAACCCAAGCATATTCTAAAACTGTGAACCATACCTAAGAACTTAGAAGGATAATTCAGACCCCAGGACCCCAAAAGAAGAAAACGCAAAATTCTAGGATACAATGCTCTATGAAAAATATAATGAGAACCACACATAAAACTTTTCTTTCTAATCACCACATCAAAAGAATAAAAAGTTAGTCTATCTAATTAAAAAATCAACCATGTCAACATGCAATCAAAATATAATTATTACAGAGATATTGTCAATTAATTTTCTAGTACTCTGTTTTAAATCTAGTGTGTATTTTACTCTCACAACACATCTTTATTTAGAGTTCCCACTTTTCAGTTGTTGAACATCCACACGAGGAGTGGCTGCTCATGGTTCCACAGCTCCAGGAGGTGGTAGTTTACGCACCTTATTCTACCTCCAATACAAACCAATTTAGTCACCTTGAAAAAAAATCACTTAAGCTTTAGGCTTTATTTGACATCTATAACATTTTATCTGCTTCAAGACATGGTATTGGAAAAAATGGTTATCCACTTGTAGAAAAATGGGATTAAATCCTTACCTTTCATCGTGCACAAAAGTCAATTCAAAATGGATCAAAGACCTAGAAATTAGACCAGAAACTTTGAAATTACTAGAGGAGGTCATAAGTCGAACACTCCAATATGTACACGCAGGTAGAAACTTCCTCAAATAAGACCCCAAAGCTCAGGAAGTTAAAACAAGAATTAATAAGTGGGATGACATTAAACTAAAAAAGTTTCTCTTCATGAAAGAAAACCATCAAGAGTCTAAAGAGAAAGCCTACAGAATGGAAGATCTTTGCCAGGTACTCGTCTGATAGAAGACTAATGAAAAAATATTCAACATCATTAACAATCAGGGCTGGTTGTGGTGGTACACACTTGTAATCTCAGTACTTGGGAGGATGAGACTGGAGGATACAGGTGTGTGGCCAACCTCAGCTACTTAATGAGGCTCTCCACAACTTAGTGAGACCCTGTTTCAAAATGAAGAATAAAAAAATAAGACTAGGGGTATAGCTTGGAGGTAGAATGCCCCTGGGTTCAATCCCCAATACAGAAAAAAAAAAGGAGATAAAAATGAAAACTAGACTATGATTCCATCTAGACCCAATTAAAATGACTATCATAAAGAAGTCTTAAAACAATAAATGCTGGTGAAGATGTGGGGAAATAGGAACTCTTCTCTACTGTTGGTGAAAATGCAATAAAATGCAAATTAATGCAGCCACTATGGAGATTCCTTAGAAAATGGGAAATGGATCCACCATATGATCCAGCTATACCACTGCTGGGTATTTTTCCAAAGGGGCTGAAATCAAGAAATTATAGTAACAGATGCATATTCATGTTTTATAGCAGCACAATTCACAATAACCAAATTAAGTAATCATCCTAGGTGTCCATAAACAGATGAATGGATTACAAAATTATGGGATATACACACAGCGGAATTCTACTCAGCAAAATAATGCCATTTACAGGAAAATGGATGGACCTGAAGGATATTATGAGAAGTGAAATTAGCCAGTCACAGAAAGTGAAGGGTCATATGTTTTCTCTCATATGCAGAAGCTAGGGAATAATTAGGATCCACCAGGACTTTAGATAATAGAGGAAAAACACTATGGAGTGATAGAGGTGGTCTATGGGAGTGGAGAGAGAGAACTAATGAAGGGAACACTTCCATTGAAATCACGTACAATCCAATGCTAATCTCAGTATCATGTATGGGGAAGGGGGTAGTGGGGAGGGAGCTGAGGGGAAAGCCCACCAAGTGCTGTGTGCATGTATGCCACTCTCACTGTGAACTACATTGTGATGAGGGACTATAAAGTACCAATAAAATTATAAAAAATAAAAGAATAAATTTAAAACATCTCATATTTCATATTATTATAATGACTTCCATCTTATTTTACTTCATGATTTTTACCCCCAAAATTAATAATAAAAACAAAAAATATTACTATTATTACAAATAATATTGACAATAGTGCTGCTACTAGTTGTATTATGATGGTTTTAAAGGCATAATATGCATTTAATTTTTTTCAAATATAATTAGGACTCACACAAATTTTCCTTATGAATGGACCTTTTAGCTAATATATTAAAAAAAAAACATGCACAAGAATGGTAATAAATTAGAAATACATGATGATGCTTCAGTGTAATTATTGGGCAGATGTCATGGTTATGAGTACCCTAAGCATTTTCATTACACAGAAAATTGAAAATACCACAGATTAAGAAGGAAGTTATGAAAAGTGGTTGGGAATTCTAATTAACACTTAAATCCTCTATAAGTTCAAATCACAATGACATGTGACAAATAATGCTATGGCAGCAACTCCAGATTTCAATTTTATATAACAGCTGGAAAGTAAGTGAATTTAATAAATAAGTCATTCTACACTTTATTTTCCCAGATACCTTAATAATACCCATTCAATACAGATTATTTTGATTCCTTACTTTATTAGATGTATCATAAGAAAAGTATAATTAACAGTATAATTATAAATATAAAAGTATAATTATAAATTATAATTATTCATTATAATTTCAGTTTGTCATCACTACTAGTATTTTATATGGCAAGAGATTTGAATGTTCTATTAGTAATGGTCTTCTTGTCTTTGAAGCATTTATTTTGTGTGTGTAGGGAGGGGGACTTACTGGGGATTGAACCCAGGAGCATCCTACCATTGAGCTATACCACCAACACAATTTTTTTGAAACAGAGTCTCCTTAATGGCTTCAAACCTGTGATCCTACAATATTTATTTATTTATTTATGTATTTATGTATTTATTTATTTATTTATTTATTTATTTATTTATTTATTTATTTGGGGGGGAATATAGAAGTTTGGACCTAGAGGCATTCTACCTCCAAGCTACACCCCCAGCTCTGTTTTTTGGGTTTTTTTTTTTGTTTTTTTTTTTTGTACATTTTATTTTGAAACAGGGTCTCGCTTAATTGCTGAGGAACCTGCCTAAATTGTTGAGACTGGTCTTGAACCTGTGATCCTGCTGTCTCAGCCTCCCAAGTACTGTGATGACAGACCTGAGCCACTGTGCCCAGCATATATTTATCTTTTTTTAAAAAAATTCTTTCAGACTGTTCTCTAGCTTCGTGTTTCTCCTCCCCAACCTCCCCCACCCCCTCCCCCTTCCACTTAATTTGACTAAAGTCCCTTTCGTTTCCTATTTTCACTGTAGCTTCCGCAGAGGAGAGAAACATAGGACCCTTGAATTTCTGAGACTGGCTGATCTCAGCACAATATTGTCTAGATAACGCTGCATTCTTACATAAAGGCATTGCTACCAATCTCACTAACATGTATGTGGAGGAGGAGTGGGGGAGCACGGTAGCATGCACAGGGAAATACACCAAGTGAGGCACATGTGTGTAACATGTGTCGATCACTTTCAATCTTATCAGGATGTATAACTGCAGCATGCCAATAAAATATACAAATAAAAATAAACAAGGTAAAAATATATTTAACCAATACATAAAACTTGTACATATTTAGGGGGTGGCTTGTGACATTTCCATACATGTAGTGAAATGTTTAAATCAAGTTAAACATATCTGTTTCCTCAAACGTTTATCATTTCTTTATAATGAGAGTTTTATAAATCTTTTCTTTCAGTTTTTTTTAAATACAGCACATTCTCATCCTTTAGAGTCATCCTACAGTGCAATAATGCATGAGACATACTTACTGCAATCTAACTGTAAGTTTGTACCCATTAATCAAGCTTTCCTCTTCCTTTCCTCTCCCCTACTCTCCATAGCCTCTGGTAATCACTATTTGATGCTTGACTTGGCTGATGTCAACGTTTTTAGATTCCACATATAAGTGAGATCAAGAGATACTTATTTTTCTTTGTTGGATTATTTCACTTAATGTGATGATCTCCAGTCCCAGCCATTTCTCCCAAATGTCAGGATTTCATTCTTATTTATGGCTGAATAGTACTCCAGTATGTATATGTGCCTTATATTCTTTAGCCATTCATCAGCTGATGTAAACTTAGGTTGTTTCAATTTCTTGGCTATTGTATAATGCTACAATGAATGTGGGAGTAGAGATATCTCTTTGATAGACTAACTTCATTTCCTTTGGATATATACCCAGATGTAGGATTGCTGTATCACATGTTAGTTCTATTTTTATTATTTGAGAAACAATTGTTTGAGAAACCTCTATTGTGTTTTTCACGACTGTACTAATATACATTCCAACTAACAGTGTATAAAGTTTCTGTTTTCTCAACATCCTCACTAGTACCTATCTTTATCTTTTTGGTAACAGACATAATTATTAGAGTGGGGTGATATCTCATTGTGGTTTTGTTTTCTATGCTATGGTGAGAAAACATAGAATTAGCCACCTGGCCTTAGTTTAGATTATATAAATTTTGTTGGACCACCCAAAGCATCAAATACCCAGGATGCATTTGTGATTATTCCATTTAACATACAGCCAGTAAATGCTTCAGGACAAAAGCCTTTTCCAAAGCTAAGGGCAAAGCTTTCAGTGTTTGACAGTGTTAAAAGAAACACACACACACACACACACACACACACACACACAGGAAATCTATCCACCACCTACCTTCCAAAACTCTCCAGAGGTGGCCTAGATATCCTCAGAAAAGTGCCTCCATGTTAACATAAGCTTGACCACTATGCCAGTATGCATGGTACTGGGAATTGAATCCTGGGGCATTCTACAACTGAGCTACACCACCAGCCTTTTTTTTTAAACAGAGTATTGCTAAGTTACCACACACTGGCCTCGAACCTGTGACCCTCCTGTCTCAGCCTCTCAAGTACTGGGATTACAGGTGTGTACCACCATAACTGGCTTTATGGTTTTGATTTGTATTTATTCCCTTACTCTTGAATATAGCTGGTTTTGTGTCTTTATTCAATGAAATATTAGCAAAATGACTGAGTAACAAGCTGAAAAAGTGTTTGTCTCTTGCCCTTTGTCAATACCATAGGAAGAACACACTCAGGCTGGCCTCTTAAAGGAGTGGATCTGAGGAACAGAGCCAGATTGTGAAAGTCATAGCAATGAAGCTGTCTCGATTAGATGGTGGGCAGCTGGCCCCAACCAAATGCGCTGACCTGCACTGACTGCAGAGGAATAAGCAAGCTGTGCTGAGATCTAACCAAGCATAAACACATCAGTCAAGCCCAGTTCAAGTCAGCAAAACCCAATAAACCAAGGCTAAATAAATGGTTACATTTGTCATCTGTTTTATGGCCTTATTATGAAAATTGGCAAGTTTTATATACAACCTAGGGAGAGAATGAAAGAGTAAATATTTCTGTGAAAGCTCACTGCTAAATAATAAATCAGGGTAGAAGCATGACAGTAAGAACAGACCAAAGGGAAAGATCAATTTGGTCAATATTGTTGAGATAATGTATAGAAAGGCCAGTAGAATGAGGATGGAAAAACTCAATTCTGCCTTTTTTGAGAAAGTACATTTTCATATTTCTTTTCACTCTGCCAAACTACGGACAATGTGATTGGCTTCAGAACTCTTTTCCCAAAACTCTATTGGCTGAAAAAGCAAAGGACCAGTGTATTGGCTTTTACCCATGTAAGATCTGAAAGGTCACCAACCTAGGCATGACAGCCCTCCAACCCACAGACTGAAATTCCCACTGACTACGCAGTGACATTCGGCTTGCTCTCACTCCTGGTGACCACAACTATCTCACTAGCCCTTGTTCAGTCCTATGGCTATCCTACCACACACCTGTATGTTTTCTACCTGACCCTTATCAACGTTCACATCACAAATCTCGATCTGGAATTTCCACTGGTTTCCTCATCGTATGTTCCTTGGAAATGCAACTTTTCAGAAAGCAAAAACAAAACAACACAACTTGGACCTTGTGTATCATACAGCTTGTTTGCTAGAGAAGATGGCACTGCCTCAAAGCTCAAATTCCAAGGATTTTAAACACAGCACTAGAAATGACTACTATCATCTCCCTTTTGGTTTCTTTCTCTGTGATGCTTTGGATAGCATTCTCGCAGTTGTCATTATCATCACTATTTTCATTACTCATGAAATGAGCCATCCAGTACACTAAAGATGCAGCCAGGGAAACTTAGTGCCAATTTCTGTCCTGTGATCAACTTGAAATGGCTTGCTGTTTTGGTCTTGACTGAGAGAGATTAACAACATCTTAAGGCAAAATGCCATCAATCATTCTACTGTTAAAAAGCAATTCCCATTGAAATGTATTGTTTTTGATCTATCATATCCCTTTATTTAGTTGTTTATTCTAATAACATTATGTTCATAAATACATATTCTTTCTTAGTGATTTTACAGCATACAATACCCCAGGGATTGTATGAAATGCATTTAATTGTGAAAAGTGTAGCAAGGGAATACTTTGTTCTATAAAGAAAGAAACATTAAAAGCATAAGGAATAAAATCTAGTCCTAATTTTTCCACATAAATGTCATCTCAAGGATAAATTTTCAGTTTTTATAATATATCATGAGAAATATATCAACACTACTTTTGACATGTAAAAAAGGAAATCTGGTTGTACTGTATTTATCTCAATCTACGTAGTAAGGATTTTTAGAGTGGAGAATGCAGGTTACCAGGGAGACCTAATTTTTTTTCTACACAAATGTCATCTTATTTTTCTACACAAATGTCATCTCAAGGATAATTTCTCAGTTATAATATATCATGAGAAATATATCAATACTACTTTTGACATGTAAAACAGAAATCTGGTTGTTTTATATTTATCTAAATCTATGTAGTAAGCATTTTTAGAGTGGAGAATACAGGTTACCAGGAAGACCATGGACAGCATTCAAGAAGCCCAACAACTTGAATGAATAAAATTATATCTAGTTTTCCCACTGTTTTAGATAATGTAGCCTTTCTTTTAACTATGAATATAAGTTACAAATCCTAGTACTATTCGAAAAATCTGCTGTTCTGTCTCCAAGAAAAATGAGATATTTTTGCATTACATTAACATTGTGCAAATCATTTAAAATAGTATTTATGTTCATCACAATTTTAAAATCATAGTAATAATAATAATAATTTGGTAACAATAGGTCCTATTTGTTGAAGTACATATATGTGTGTGTGTGTGTACATATATATACACACACAAAACTATGTCATAAATATGTTTTAGTTATATTTTTAGACTTGGGTTAGAGAAGTATATATATAACTATATCATAAATTTGTTTCAATTTTATTTTTAGAATTGTCTTAGAGAAGTGTGTGTGTATATATATATATATATATATATATATATATATATATAAACTATGTCATAAATTTGTTTTAGCTGTATTTTTGGAATTGTGTTGGAGAAGTGTGTGTGTGTGTGTGTGTGTGTGTGTACGTATAATATAAATGCATACATAATATGTCATAAATTTGTTTTCATTATATTTTAGAGTTATGATTAAACATAATAGGTTTCATTTAAATTTTAGGGTTTTCATGCCTTTAGCATCATTACTCAGAAAAGGGGCATATGGATTTCACCAGGTGCCAAAGAGATCCACGGTACAAATATTCTTAAGAACATCAACCCACTGAAAATAAATTTACCAGCAATTTTTTTTAAAAAAGGCTTGCTGAACTTTTTAAGATAGAAATAGCATCATATTTAGGAGAATTAAATTTGATGAGTCACTGAGTGAAAACTTTGTGTGGGCAGCCCTAAGAAAAACTAAAACAGGCCATATCTGGAGCAGCTCTTTGTTGTCTAAGCTCAATGCTCTCATTTTGCCTTTCATTGAAGTTACCCAAAATCTTTCTGGACACTAAGCTATTTTCCTTCCTTTTCTGACAGTCCTCAAATGTTGAGACTTCACTTATCTATACTGTACTAAAGCAAGGTCTCTGCTGAGAGTGTAAGGAATTGTGTTACTATTCAACATCTTCCCAGAAAATGACTTGTATTTGATCAGAAGCTTTATGGAGCAGTGCCTTAACTGACAGTAAATTCTGAAATGTGAGGAAAATAGAGCAGATACCATCAATGAGAAAGAGACCATGAAGTCAAGCTTTTCTATTTACCTGTGCTCTCAAATACTCTAGAAAGTATCCAGTTCACAAATATGTAAAATTGCACTAAATTTTAGAGACAAATTCTTAAAGTTCCATTGGACTAGGTGTCTTAGTCCATTCCTGCTGCAATAACAAAATATCATATACCAGGCAGCTTATTAATGATGAAAGTTTATTTCTCCTACCTCTGAAGGCTAGACTATCCCTTAAGGGTGATCCCTTCAGTGTCCTCACATAAAATAAATGCAAAAGGGACACATTTGTCCCCTTGAGCTCTTCTATTAGGGCACTAATCTTGTCCAAGAGACTGGATCCTTGTGGCCTTATCCACTCTTAAGGGCTCCACCTTTGAATACTACCATCTTTGGTTGTTAAATTCCAGTGTAAGAATTTTTGAGAAATACATACATTCAAACCACAGCACAAGAGAAAGGAAGTCTGCTCCTTTGTGAATCTGAACATAATAAAAATCACAACCAAAATTTTCTTCATCATATCTATGAGAGACCTTCTGAAAGTGGTTGTATTTGAAATAATATTCCAAAGTCAAGACACCGTCCAAAGCTCAATATATTTGTATATTTCTTCAGTCTAAAATAGTCAGTTTATTTCATGTCATTCATCATATATTTGGATATTCGAATTAGCATATATTCATTTCTGGTGAAACTAGCAGCATATGAAGCATTACAAACAGCAGTGATTCAGCCAACTATTTTTTTTTTTCTGTGACTTCCTCTGTAATCTAGGGCACACAGATGATGGGGCAAGAGGAAATTTTTAAGACAAAATTTTAGGTTGAAATGGAATAGATTCTTTAAAAATGTATTCACTTTACTCTGCCAACCTCAAGAGAAATGTACCAACGGAAGATCACACTGAAATGGAGGTGTGTTCAAACACTTCCTGAGTTTTATATTTAACTTCCTTTAGACTCAAAGCAGGAACCCAGGGAGCCCACCTCCATTTGTCAGTCTGTTAGCACATTTCTTAGAGGAGAGATGATTGAACAGTTAGAATTTGTACAATTCTAATTATGTGGGATGCTAAAATAAGATTAGCAAAGATGGAAATTCTGAGAAGCAAACATTTGCAGAGACAAGGTTAAGACAAGTCTTGGCATCAGAGATAAAAGAGCATAAGTCTCTTCCCAACCAGCTTCTTTGTTTCCTTTTTTACTTTTTCTTGGTACCCGGGTTTGAACTCAGAGGCATTCTACCTCTGAGCTATACCCTCAGCCCTTTTTATTTTTATTCTTTTTTTAATTTGAAGCATGGGCTCACTAAGTTACTGAGAGCTTCCCTCGGTTACTAAGGTTGCTCTTGAACCTGCCATCCTCCTGTCTCAGCCTCCCAAGTACTAGGATCACAGGTGTGCACCACCATGCAGGCTCCACGTAGCTTCTTTTTTTGTTGTTGTTTTTTGTTTGTTTGTTTTGTTTTGTTTTGCGGTACTAGGGATTGAACTCAGGGGCGTTCTACCTCCGAGCTATACCCCTAGCCCTATTTTTTTTATTCTTTATTTTGAAACCAGATCTCACTAAGTTGCGGAGTACCTCACTAAGTAGCTGAGGCTGGCCTCGAACCCGGATCCTCCGGTCTCAGCCTCCCGAATGCTGGGATTACAAGCGTGCGCCACCACGTCCGGCTTCCACGTAGCTTCTTAAAACAGGAACATTAACATTTAGTCCATGCTGCAGAGCAAACTGAGACTGACTCTTTTGCCAAGGCACGCTCGGATGTTTAACCATTTTAGAACTGAAGTACTTCAAGTGTGACATGGGAGGATTCATACATATTTTAATGCACTCAGCAACTAATAACTGCAATGTTATCTATAGAAGAGACATACCACTGCTCCATTTGGCCTCCTCCAGGGCCCCGCTGCATCCAAGCCAATTCAGTGTGAAGTCTTACATATATGCAGGACTAGTCTACTATAAAGAACATTTTAGCAGACATGCAAATATCAGGGTGAACATACATCTATGAAAAATAAAAATGAAATGACTGACTTCCATAGGAAAACAAAGTGATTCACTTCCCTTGATTCTTTCACACTGTTTCTGTCCTTCCCCTCCTGAAATACCACTTATCTGTCAGATCCTATTTGTTTAAAAGCTTTGAACTATTTAAATGAGATTACACTTCAAACTACTTGCAAGTTTGGAGGACAATTTCTCAGATTTTGGCAAGATCGCTGCCACTTGTTCAATTAACTCACTGATGATCTGAATTGGTATTATGGGGAGACAGTTACATAATGTTCCTCTATGTGACAAGCATCTGAACTGTGTAAGCTCCTTTGAGAAACCAAAAAGCTAAAGATATGATGGAATATAGGCCCCAGCTGGGGGCAGCAGGTAAACAATTTGACAAGAATGTTAGGGTTGACTGAATTCATAGGTCTTTCACACAGAAAGTAACACAGTGCCAGCTTGCAGCAGGAGCTCAGAGTTGAGAGTAAATACCTCCCTGTATTTTGCACTTTGTTTTGTTTTCTTACCTGCTGCACTCAGATTTGCAGGCACTAAAGTCTTTCTTTCACTGCGTTTGATGTTAGGGTGCACAACATAAAATAGGTAGAAGGTATCGATCTGGTACATAGTCCACCTAAATCAGAAGCACCTGCAAAACCTGGAAAATATGGGACTTTTAAACTATATCTTTGACTTACTGAGACAAGTGCTCAGAGTGAGACTTGATTATCTGCATTTATGCCATGCACTTTGGGCGATTCTGAAGCATTGTGGTAGATAGATCCCCAGGTATTTACAGAATGACTAGGATGATTGATTGATTGATTGATTGAACATACAGAAGATAAGTGGCGATTTAGGCAGTGTTCTGGAGTTACCTGAGCATTTTCCTTGAACTACAAGAGAAACAAGGTGGGGAAAAGGATGTTGACATGTGAACTCAACAATTCATGTAACTCACCCTGTTTCGTTTTCTAACAAAATATACTGGAATAACTTCAAATAACTCTATGTTGAAAATTAAGTACTAAACTTAATATATTGAACACTAAATTCATTCTGAAATATTATTTGATAGAATGTAAGAGCAAATACTATTATTTTCACAGGAAGGTAAATTAAGAACAAGTTACAATTGAGTTTCTTAACTTTTCTGAATTTACATTTCTTCCTTTCTCATCCCCAATATTTAATCAGCCTACTTATGCAAAATTCTACCAAATCAGCACAATACATACTCTTAAAAACTTAGAACACATTAAAAAATCACATAAAATGAAGGGTCAGATGTTTTTCCTCATATGTGGAAGCTAGGGAGAAGTTGAGATACAATGGGAATCCAGATAAAGGAGGAGAAATCCCAATGGAGTGATAGAGAGAGTCTATGGGAGGAAGGCAGATAGGAGGAAGGGGAACTAATGAAGTAAACACTTCAAAGACATAAGTATGGCATTCGTATATGTAATTATCAATGCCAATCTCAATACCACATACCAGGAAGGAAAGGAAATGGGGAGGGAGTCAAGGGGAAGTTCATCAAGCAGTGTATGCAAGTATTTTCCTATCACTCTGAATTTCATTATGATGTGTGATACAAGGAACCAATAATTAAAAAAAAAAAATAGGGACTTGAAATAGCATACACATTATTCCACAGGAAGCCTGGGGCTGTTATTTCACTGTAGAAAAAAAGGTTATCTTTCGAATCAACCTAACAAAATGAAACACTTCTACTTAGAAGGCCAGAATCATGATAAAGACTGGAATTCTTTTTTTCTCTTATGGAAACACTTAAGTTTGTATCGTACAGATTGGTACATTTCTGCTGTGAAAGGAAGTTCATGTTTTTCTGTCTTGAATTCATTTTTGTTTTTCATGTAATAGACAACTCTCAAGGGCCCAGCAAAGCCTTACTCGATTGATACTCTCCTTTATCCCATTTATTATAGCAATGATTATGATATGAAGACATATTTTGGTGCTAACAAAGCCATATTGTAGGCTCAGTAGCTAAAGTGGCAGAAGAGAATGGCCCACTAAGGTACAGTTTTTGAGAATATATTGCTGCAGAATGTTCGGCGAGGGAAAAAGAGATTGTTTTTGTGTGTTAGTTGAATATTGATTATAGTACTTTGGAGGATTGTTAGATGGTGTTTAGAAATTGAGGCTTCTATGAACGTGGCAAAAGCTTTTCTGGGTCTTCAAAGAACAAAAGCTTACTTTTAGGGTGACAGATTGAAGGAAAGCATAAATATTGTGCCTTTCTTATCCAATCACTAGCACCCAGGGGCCCCAGTCTCTGAGCTTTAACTTTCCCCAGAAATAGGATGAGAAGATAAAGGAGGTTATCATTATTGAGACTGATATGATCCAGGCGATAAGGAATTGAAGTACAATCATCCACAAATGATGGGAAATATGAGTCTCACGTACTCAAGACATAAGCAAATAGTGCAGGATACATTACTAAAATAGGTCTCTGGTTCTTACAGGGTATTTCTTTCACTAGATTCTTTAGTAAATTTGAGATATAAAATAATGGTTTCCAAAGTGGCACTTTGGAACACTGGAATAAAGTCAGTTAGAGAACTTGTTTAAAGTGCTTTCATTGGAAATCTGTTCCTTTCCATCTGCTTTGGTGTGTTGACTCCATCTCTGGGTCAGATTCTCTCCCGAGACATCCATAGTTAGCTCCAAGTCTCCATAGTCCTCACAGCTAGCAAAACATGAGCTCCACGCTTGCAGTCTTTGCTAAGATTACATCCTATTAGCCCTATTGGCCTACTTTGTATCACATTGCTGATTCCTGCACTGGTCACTATGAAAGGGTATGAAATATGCTATTTGGCCAGTCCCAGGTCATTTACCTAACCATGGTACCAAAAGGTGAAATCACTCTCAGCCAAACCTGAGGAAATAAGAATCTTAGAGGGGGCTTAAAATAAGTTGTTTCAGCAAGATAATATTATATGTTCCTTTATCACAGAACTCTAGAAAATGGAGGCAGACCAGGGTTGGTAGAGAAGATCCACAGTCTTCATCCTAAGCTCCTTCCATATAACTGTCTCACCATCATTAACACTCAATGTTGTTTGATAAAAATAAAGCAGGTGAAGCTCCACCCATCATTTTCCAGTTTGGGGTAAGAAGAAATGAACAAAGTAGCCGGGCGTGGTGGCGCACGCTTGTAATCCCAGCATTCGGGAGGCTGAGACCGGAGGATCCGGGTTCACGGCCAGCCTCAGCTACCTAGTGAGGCACTCCACAACTTAGTGAGACTCGGTTTCAAATAAAGAATAAAAAATAGGGCTGGGGGTATAGCTCGGAGGTAGAATGCCCCTGAGTTCAATCCCCAGTACCAAAAAAAAAAAAGGAAGAAATGAACAAAGTGAAGAACGAAAAGGAAACATCTCCCTACAAAGCTGCTGCCTTTACAAGTATTTCCTGGAATTGCCACCAAATGACTTCTGTTCACATTCAGGGAGATGCAGGTATTTTTTTTTTTTTTTTTTTTATTGAGGGGAAGGGAGTACTGGGGATTGAGTCCAGGAGCATTCTACCTCCAAGATACACCGGCAACTATATTTTATTTTTTATTTTGAAACAAGGTCTTACTATGTTGCTGAGGGCCTCCTTAAGTTGTTGAGACTGGTGGAGAACCTGCAATCCTCCTGTCTCAGCCTCCCAGCTTTGTAGTTTTGTTTTGTTTCATTTTGCTTTGAGCAAGTCACCTTGTTCCTTCTTCCCATCCCGCCCCTTCACAATTCATGGAACTGTGATTTCTTCACTCTAAGTAGTAGTATTAGAGGAGGAGTTATGAAAGACATTTCAGAAATCATATATTTCTGCAATGTTTAAATTTTTGCAATATGTATCTTACCTTGAAGAAAAATAAAGATAGGCAATCTATGGAGCAGGTAAGGCTGAGTCAAACACATCTAGGAGAGAGGCATCACAACACAGTGCAGATTATATCAACATATGTTGACCATATCTTCTTAATTGTTCTTTCAAGATTCCCTTTTCTCCACATTTATTGCCTCCATTTATGCTCACTGAAATCCATATTCAAACTTAGCTACTGCATTATTCATTAAAGTGATTAATTAATATATAATAAATATGACTATCCTTATTTAGAGTTGATGCACAAAGATTTAAAATAATATATAGGCAAAAGGCCCAAATATTAGAGTCAGAAACATATAAATATCTATTTACATATTGTGCTTCTCTAGGCAGGGTACTTCACCATTCTGTTCCTCAGAGACATTTCTTCTAAAAATAAAAGAAGTGTTTTGCATTACTAATTGGACTAAATTTAAATATACCTTAAATCCCTTGGGAACCTTGTGAATATGCAGATTCCTGAGTCTTATCTTCTAAGAGGTCCATTAGAGATCTGCACAAGATTATTGGATCTGTACTTTTTTTTAACAAGCACCAATATGTGCTTATGATAAAGGGACCAAAAGAACATACCTTGGAAAAATTCCAATTCTTAGAAACTTAGAAAAGACTTGCAGAATCTGACCTTGCTTGCTAATATTTGATATTTAATGTCTCTAGTGAGTCAGGTATGATGTTGCACTTCTGTAATCGCAGTACTTGGAACACTGAGTCAGGAAGATTGCAGGTTCAAGGACAGCCTCAGCAATTTAGTGAGACTTCCAGCAATGTAGCAAGACCGTATATCAAAACAAAACAAAACAAATTAAAAAGGGCTAGAAGTGTAGTTCAGAGGTAGAGTGGCCATGGATTCAATCAATCTCTAGTAACACACACACACACACACACACACACACACACACACACACACATACACACACAAAGAAAAGAAGAAAGACTCCAGTGCATAAAGCGAACCTTTCATACCTCAGATATCATAAAGATATCTGCTTTCAATTTGTACAGTGCAGCCAATTTTTCTTCTAATAGTGGAATTTCTCTCTTCCTCACTCTCTTTTCTTCCCTCTTTCATTCTCTGGCCCTGGCTGAATTTGCATAAGCTAAATGGCCAGATGATGAAATCTATTGTTCTTATCTTTTCCAAACCAGCTTGAGACTGCAAAGTTAATGCTCCAAATCTACAGCAATTTGTTGTTTCCTTCAGAAAATTTCCAGGAAAAATCCTGATAGGACTTTCCACAAATTAAAATAAAAATCAATGTGGTTATAATCTCATCTGGCTTTGATTGGATGGGAAACCATTAGGGAGTAATTTAATGAATACCAAGTGCCTATATTTTGGAAGATAATGATACTATAAAATAGAGCCACTAACCTGCAAATGGGCAACATGTATCCCCAATTTCTCCTCCAGAGAGAAAGGTTTATTAGCCCAAGACACAGGCAGAGTAGTATGGTTGTGTTGTTATCAGAAGCTTTGGCATTTAGGGCTCCGATGCCAGATGAGACTTCTGAGGAAACCATTCCTATTCGTAACAACATGGATGGGTACCTCAGATTGCTAACTTCTTAATTGTACCTCTTTGGGTCCGATGGCAGACTCTACCTGAGTCTACCAAATTATATTTGCATGTTTTTTGTTTAGTAGAGGCAAAGAAATTCTTTATTAATTTTAGAGGATAGTAGAACATATAAATTAGGATGAGACAACTATTTCCTTGACTTAAGCATTGACTTAATGATGAACAAAATATGGACTCATTTAATTCCAAGAATCCCTCTAGTTCAAATTGCTATCTTCATTAGTGCTTTCCAGACTGATGGTAGTCCTTCTACTTTTACTTTTTTTCAACTTATTTTAACTGGGTACAAACATCGCCCCCCCCTTTTTTTTTAAATTTTGCAAATGGATGTCCATAGAAATGACGCCATTTCAAAAGGGGGACAGCTGCAGGAAGGCATGTGCTCCCTAAGAGTTCTGCTCCTCAATGTATCCTTGCAAAAAGATATTTTTGAATCTTATTTTGTTTGATCATAGTTAGTATTTATTGTTATCTCAGCATTAATTCTTTCTTTCCTCCTCTTCTTCCTCCCCATCTCCCTTCTCCTCTCTTTCCTCCTTCTCCTTCTCATTATCATCAATATCATCATCATCATCATTTTTAGTTACGAGATTCTGACTTTTCTTTGGATATATATTTAGCGGGACAATATATAAGAGCCTTCCTGAATTCCTGGCCAACAGTAGTAGGAAATCAGATGCTCTTTTACTGGAATCTGAATATTAAACACAAGGACCCACAAATTAATGTAAGTTTGGATTCACTAGTCTAACAGTAATATCCTATAAAAGCTATGTATTTGTGCTACCTGAATTTTCAATCACTGTGGTCATTTGTAAAGTTTATGTCTTCATGCTTCCATTCAATTCTCTGAATTATTATCCTTCCAACAAATTCCTACTTTGCCTAGGACTATCAGAATTGCTTTTATTTGCTTATAACTAAGTAACCATAAGTGGTATTAAGACTATAGTTCAAATGTGATAATAGCACAAACCCCCAAAGTTAATTTGTACTCCTGAGTACTATGCTTCTAAAGCAAATGGTAGAAAGGTAATCTTCTCTGGTTCTTAAAGAATATAGGTTGCCTCTGCAGTAAAAGTTTTATGCATCTCTAAAAAACTCAGAGGTTCTGCACTGAGGTCCATATGTTACCACACACATTTTTTAAATAAGTTAATCCTATAAATTGCCAGGCATAGAAGCATAATTAAACTCTGAACCCATCTATTAATTTTGCCAAACTACAATATATTATTTTAAAGGAAAAATCTTCACATTGGGAAGACTTAGATACACCAATCTGAGAGCCATAAGATATATGAGCAAGAAAAAAAAAAAAAGACTCAGTGGAAATACCTTTGCTTTTTTGGTTTTTGTTTGATGGTTGCCTGGTTGGTACTGGGGATTTAACTAGGAATGCTCCACCACTGAGATACATCTCCAGTGCTTTTTATTTTTTGAAACAGGTTCTTACTAAGTTGCCAAGGCTGACTTTGGACTCATAATCCTGACTCAGCATCCCAAGAACCTGGGATTATAGGTGTGCACCACTATGCCTGTGGTAGTTTCAATCTTTAAAGTATTTGGAGTATTCAAAAGAGAGAAAAATAATTCTTTTTCCTAAATGGTCTTCGTCTATTCTACTTCTATCAGTTCAAAATTATAATTATTGGGAAATTTAAAGCAGCACTGGCTGAAGGTTATTCACTTTGAGAGGGTTGGAGTCAGAAGTTATTTCTTACTTTGTGGATCAAAATGTTTGGGCAACATTATTAATGAATAAGAAGCCAGCCAAAAACACCAGGAGAGAATTATATTATATTATATTATATTATATGCATAGATTTGTATGGTTTTCTTACACTACATAGCCCTCTCCCAAAGTTCCATTTTATGTACTTCTAATAAATTTTTTCTAGCTCATTTCTTGAAAAAAATTAATTGAAAATTCAAAGCACTCTTTATAGATTGTCTGCATCAGTGTTCTGAAGGGTATTTAAAGCATCTAAAATTTTCTTGGTCAATAAAAAATGTCTATAATAGTATTTGACAACAATGAGTTGTATATTATTAACTGTATATTTGATTATCCGTATCCAAACATAAAATTGGTACTTCTTTCACCAGATTTTAAAACCTTAATATAGGATATAAAAATAAAAATGCAAAGTGGCAAAATCTAAGTAAATGAGGGATAAACTGCCTTCATGTAAAAGGCATTTAGGGATGTCTAAAGAATGGAATAAAGAAATACAATCAACTTGAATGATACAAAGTTGGAGAAATAATGATTGCCTTCTTTCACATATTGGAAGCGTAGCATTTTGGAATGTGCAATAGATTCTTGTTTTAATTTTCAATTATCAATTATTGTTACAAAAATGACATATATAATGTTCAAGATTTTAAGTGTATGGTTTAAAAAATAATAAGATCCTAGCTCCCAGAACCCAACTTTTGAAGACTTCTGCATGTTGCGCTCTGAGGGTGGTTTCTGACCTTCATCCTGCTAAGAAGTAACTGATTCTAAGTTTCTCTGCAGCATTGTTTGGTTTTCCTTACATACTTCTACAAGTAGAAGTGCTCCTAGTCAGAAAGCTTGCTTATACAAGATTTAGATAAGTCGGTATGGCTGTAGATTTCATCCTCCTCGGTATTGTGTTTTTGCACCCCATCTGTGTTTCATGACTAATTAATAAACCACTGAATGTATAAACTAGAATTTAATTATCCATCTATTAGTGATAGACATTTGGGTTGTTTTTTCCTTTGGATTATTTCTACTATTAAGAAAAAATACTGCTATGAATAAGAATAGTTGTTCACTTACACATGCATAAAAGTTTCTTCAGAGTATATGTCTGAATCCATGGCCATACCATCCTCAATGTGCCTGATATCTTGAGTATGGAATTCTAAAGATGCATGACTCTGCAGTTTTATTGTTGTTTTTTGTTTTTTTTTTGTTTTTTATGGGAGTCATGTGTTTCAATGGTTTTTTTTTTTAATTTTATTTTTTTGAATTGGTGCATTGTAATAATACATCTTTGTTAGGTACAAGCTGATAAAGGCATACATGCACACATTTCTCATTTAGCCCTTCCCCAATTCCCGCCCCATTCTCTTGCCCTCCCTCCTTCTCAAGTTCAGTTTAGTGATTGACTTTGATATGTTCATGAAAGTACATCATGTGCATTAGGGTATCACCCATTCCCCCATCACCTTACATTAAGTCAAATTCTTTACTCACCTACGGTTTCTCCTCCTTCATCTAGAGTCCCTCTTATGTTCCATTTTCTCCCTAGCTTCCACATATTAGGGAGAACATACGATTTTTTACATTTTGTGACTAATTAATCTCACTTAACATAATGATTTCCAGTTGCATCCATTTCCCTGAAAATAACATGATTTTGTTCTTCTTTATGGCTGAGTAAAATTCCATTGTGTACATATCCCATAGTTTTATAATCCATTCATTTGTCAATGGACATCTTGGCTGTTTTCATAGTTGGCAATTGTAAATTGTGCAGCTATAAACATAGACACACGTGTGTCGGTCTGATAGTTTGGTTTCCATTCTTTTGGGTAGATACCCAGAAGTGGTATTGATGGATCAATGGGGATATATCCCCATTCGTCTGAGGATCCTCCACATTGTTTTCCAAAGTAGTTGCACTGATTTGCAATCCCACCAGCAATGTATTAGGGTTCCCACTTCTCCACACCCTCATCAGCATTTGTTGTTGTTCTTGATGATTGCCATTCTGATTGGGGTTAGTTGAAATCTCAAGGTAGTTTTGATTTGCATCTCTCTGATTGCTAATGATGTGGAACATTTCCTCATACATTTATTGGCCATTTGTATTTCTTGTTTTGTGAAGTGTCTATTTAGATCCTTTTCCCATTTTTTTGATTGGGTTATTTGTTTTCTTAGCTGTGAGTTTCTTGAGTTCTAAGGAAACTCCAGAACATAAACATATGAAATATTACAAGAGAACTTTGAACTCTTGGCTGATTATT
>PVLC010020904.1:0-28738 GCA_004027655.1 Graphiurus murinus
CCCCCCCCCCCCCGTCCACTGACCATCCCAACTCTCCTCCTGCCCACCGCTCGCTTCCCGGCACTTGGCCCTAGCCCTCCTCGGCCAGCCTCCCGGCAGCACTGCCTCCTGGGCTCTCCTGCCTGCCGCCGTGGCGTCCTCAGGAGCAGTGCGCAGCGGGCTCCTGCTCTCTCCACGTTCCTGCTGCTCCCCGACTGCTCTCCAAACCCACCATGCTCTTCCCCTGTCTTCTGGGCCAGGTTCTGTTACAGCAACGGTCCCGACACCCCTTTCCCAGGTGTGTCATCTGGAAGACGGGGGTCATGAGGCTATCTGGAACTATCAGTGAAGAAAAACTACACACACAATACTCAGAGGAGTACCACAGACTGGACGGAAGGTGTGGCCAACGCCAGTGCCTCACCTGGCATCTTAGCACAGGGCCAGCACTCTCGTGCAGGGCACCTGGGACCCAGAGCACCCTGGGGTGCCGCCTCCCTAGCCAGGGGGTGCACCTCAGGCAAGTCTGACCTTGAAAAGAAGCTGTTCCCCACTGTTATCATGAGAGAAAGATGAACAATAAAAACACACACTAGGGCTGGGCGGCACGCTGCCATGGAGCGTGGTGGTGTGGGGACAGAGAAATGTGACAAGGACAGCACGTCGGAGCTTTGGCCCCAGTGCTCTTCTCCTAAAGAAACACGGAGGAGGAGAAGGGCAAAGCCAGCAATGCCGCCTCCCTCGAGGGCCGCTAGCGAGAGGCCAGGAGAGCGGCGCGGGCGAGGAGCCTGCCGAAGGGGGGCCGTCTTCAGGCTCTGCAGCCTCTGTGCCTGTGAAGGGCCTGGCAGTCACAAACGACCCCCGATTATTAAAGGTCAGAGTCAAGAACGCCTTCCCTGCCCGGGACTGGCAGCAGCCACTGATGGAGCCATCCTCCCTCCAACTCGGGGCGACTGTAGCCACTCCTCAGCCAGCCAGCAGCCAGATGACGGGCCCACTTTGACTCCCATGCCAGCATCCTAAACATACATTTATCAACTTCCGAGTATTTATATCTATTAAAAATGTTGTGACTAACCTTTAAATAAGGTGACTGTCTCTCCGTTTCTAAAACATGCTGGCTAACGTCCAAGGATGACCAACTGTAATCAAGTGACACTAGCAGGAGGTCCCCAAAGCAAAGCCACTGCCATCTGTCCACAAGAAATCAGCATGACGGAGGATGAAAAGGAAAGGCCAGGCCACAGAAAGCAGCCCACGAGAGGTCTGACAGAGCTCAGTCCTGGCCGGCGCGATGAAAGTAAAGGGCAGACACAAGGCGGCCGGCCGGCACTGCCCCTTACTGAGGTGGAGGAAGGCAGCGAGCGCGGGTCCTTCCGAGACTGGCGGGAAGGGAAGGCTACCGGGTGGCATGGGGAGGCTGAGGTTTCAAGTGGAAGAGGACAGGCTTGAACACGATTAAATGCGGATGAGCAAAGACAGAACACGAGGAGGGAGGAAGGAGCGGCAGGCAGAGGCCTCCCTACCAAGAGTGGCACTACGCGGTGGTGGTGGGCACGGGCAGGCACCCTGGACGGCCTGGGCCAGGAAGCTGAGGGCACTGCTCAACACCCTCCCTCCTGCACTGTCACAGCTGAGACATGCTCCAGCCTAGAAACTGTCAGATCGCTGCTCAACGTGGAAAGTCACTTTTGACTGCCTGAGAACCGTCTTGTCGTCACCGTTTCAGTGAGGTAAAATGCTGTGTCGAGTAGGCTAAGCAATGCAGCTTAGGAGAAGCTGCAACCTGCTGGGATGCGACCCAGGGCAGTACACACCTCTCTCACAGCCAAGGCCCACAGCAGCAAGTGAGCAGGGCAGTACTGGGGTGCAGGGAAATCCTGTTCAGTCACCCAAATTCCTAACATTCCAAAGCAGACTACAAACAGCAAAGCTGAGAACCAGTTTTCTGGTTTCGGCCACAGAAATAGTATCAACCAAGGCTTGGACTTCAGTGGAAGGGATGAGCTGGCAGTATCACAGCTGTGCCAGGGCTCCACTTGGGGTGTTTCTGAAAGCTTTCCCACTGACTCTGACACAGGGTCAAGTCTGGAAAGCTGCGGGGTAAACTGGGGAAAAGAGAGAGAACTCAGAGTGAAACTTTGGGAAGCAAAGGCTTCTGGGGTGGAGAGAAGGGAGCAAGCTCCCTGAGTGGTCGACTTCAGGCTGTGACCCAAGGAAGCCACTCTCATCCCTGTGATCACCGCGAAGGTCTCTTGTTCTTCCCCCTTAGGGGCCAGATGGTTTTAGGGAATCCTGGGTTGAGATAAGATGCCAGATAGTCTTCTTCCTGGGCAAAGCAGGTATTTGCTAAGTATGTTTCATAACATATCCTACTGATCCTTTTCCTGATGTACATCTATGTATTTCCTTTAGTCTCACATTTTCAGCCTGTAAGTAACGATGAATGAGGAAAAGTTGGTCATTATGTAACTTAATTTTCTATAGGACAGATTACATTTAGTTTGAAAGATTTTTCTTTTATATATAAGTGAAAAAGACTTGACTTTTAGAATCATGGATTTCTGTTTCAGAATATAGAGCTATTCTTGTCCTACCATTTAAAAACAAAACAAAAACCCAATCTTCCTAGGGTCAAAAGAGACTGGTAAAATAAGACCAGTAGCCTTTTGGAGACGACTGCTCACAATTATGTTAGTTACCCTTGTGCTCTGTATTATTAGAAGGGTAAATTATGCAGGTATCTTTTAAAGAAGAGCAGGAAGAAAGAAAATGTCATTGGTTTGGGGCTTCTCTGTGGAAGACGATACTTTTCCAAACAACATTCAGAACTGTGCGTCTTACTCAACGTTGCACACTCCTAGCTTAGGACAGGACCTTGGTAGAAATGAACACGAACGTCCTGAAGGGAGGTCTGGGTCCCACGTGAGGTGTGTGGACACTAGAGGCGACCTTCACATCAGCTCTGCCGTTCTGAACCGTGTGGCCCTAGGCCCTCCTACTGGCCTCAGCATCCTTCACTGTCCAGTGGTGCTAGGGCCCCCTATGATTTAAGGCATGGTCCCCACAAGGCTGCTGTCGGGAGGGGCAGCGCCTAGTGGGAGGTCTTTACGTTGCTGGGAGTGTGAGGCATTCTTTCGTGGGACCCCTTTGGTAGTTAAGAGAAACAAGCCTGGCCTCATTCTCTCTGATCCTGTGTGAAAGGTGACCACTTGCCCCTCCAAGGGCTCTCACCACCAAGCGCTGCCTTCTGCCACCCTCCTCAGAAGCCATGTCAAGCCTGCCTGATCCTGGACTGTTGATTTTGGACTTTCTATTTAGCTTCAAAATGTGAGTTAAATAAACCTCTCTTTCTTCATAAGTAGCCTGTGTCTGATATTTTGTTATAGTAACAAAAAGCTGACTACTACAAATAGGAAGAAAACACCCTCTTTAGTTGGTTGGGAGGACAGCAGAGTTCTTCACCCAGAGTAGGCACAGAGCAAGAACCAGTCCTCCACACTGCATAACCCAGGTCCAGAAAAGACTTAATCCAACTCCTGAGAGTCAGCACCCAGAGCCAGGGAACACTGTGGAGGTCTTAAGGGAGGGCCTAGTGAGCTCTGATCGAAGATGGAAGAAACAGGGGGCTGTCTGTGAAACCCACAGAAATCGGAGTACAAAGCCTCAGGCTGCAAGCATCTGGAGGTTGTGCCCCATGTAAGCCTAGCGCGCGAGCACTTGGCTCGTGAGGAGCACTGTGCAACAGGCCTTGGCCTGCCAGAACAGCCAGGCTGGGTGGATCAAGCAAGTGGACAGACACTCAGTCTGAGAGGAGACACACAGAACACATTAGTATCATCCTCTTCAAACAACGAAAGCTGGCATACTTGCAGGGGAGGACCCGGACAACATCATTCTGCTTGTAGCTCTCTATGCAGACTGCACAGTGATCAAAGTCTGGGTCTGTTTCCTGGAAAACAAAAAAGCACAGGAGCAAAAGTCACATGCTCTGTGTATACAAACAGAGGAGATCCAATTCAGTTAAGTATGTTCCTGGGACAATAATGCTAAGCAGGTGGTTACAAAGTGAAAGTTATTAAGAGTACTTTTATTTGCTTAACTATACAATCCTATATTATATCTAAGCTAATCTGTCTTTAAATTATGTTGTAATAATCAATACTAATTCCATTTATGATCTACCTTAGAATAAGTCAGAGTTCTGATTATTTTTGTCGGGAGCGGTTTTACTGCACACCCTGCAAAGTCTGGGTCCTTCCTTATCAGAAGTCTCAATTACCTCCCTAAGCACACACAAAAGAGGGTGAGCCCGGTAGACTGCATCTAGAGACCCATTCTGGGTATGGGGGTGCTCTACTAGTCACAGATTTGGAGTAGAGAAAGGCCATAACAGGTCTTTATCAAGAGTCAAGAAGTCAGGCAAAGTGGCACATGTGTCAATCCCAGCTACTACAGAAGCTGAGGCAGGAGGACCACAAGTTGAAGCCGGTCTCAATTCCTCAGTGCAGACCTGGAAAGGTGAGAAGATGTGCTATGTCATTGCCACCTGGAGTAACATGGAGTGGGATGTACAGACCAAGAAGAAACCTTGGCTTTACTATTATTTTTAGGTGGTACTGGGGATCAAACCCAGGGTCTCACACATGCTAGGGAGCACCCCATCACTGAGCTTTATCCCCAGCCCTTTTATTTTTTTATTTTGAGAGGGGTCTTTCCAAGTTGCCTAGGTTGACCTCAAACTTGTGACTCTCCTGCCTCAGCCTCCCCAGTAGCTGGGATTACACGCATGCACCATTGCACCCAACTGGAAAGATTGTTTCATGCTAGCCTAGAGGACAAAGAAAGATGAGGAGGTTAGATCAGTTCCAGGAAACTTCGAGTTAATGGGAGCTGAAGCCTATCAGGCCAAGAAAGCATTTCTACTGGTTACTAATCCTCTGGGGTTAAGTACACCTGTTTTTGTTTTGTTTTGTCTTATGGTACTGGGGATTGAATCTAGGGGTGTTCTACCTCTGAGCTACACTGCCAGCCCTATATTATGTTCTTATTTGGAACAGGGTCACCCAAAGTTGCGAAGGACCTCATTAAGTTGCTAAGGCCGGCCTCAAACCTACGATTTTCCCGTCTCAGCCACCTAAGTACTGAGGTGTGGACGGTGTTGGTGAAGCTGTTTTTTTTTTTGCGGTACTGGGGATTGAACTCAGGGGCATTCTACCTCTGAGCTACACCCCCAGCCCTATTTTTTATTCTTTATTTTAAAACCGAGTCTCACTAAGTTGCAGAGTGCCTCACTAGGTAGCTGAGGCTGGCCGCGAACCCGGATCCTCCAGTTTCAGCCTCCCGAATGCTGGGATTACAAGCGTGTGCCACCACGCCTGGCTTGGTGAAGCTGTTTTGATGCTGCTCAGATTTTCTGCAAGTGACCTTTTTTCTTTCCTTAGTGAAGGATGAAATCTACTGAGAGTATCTCTACCTCTGAAACTGTATCAAAGCAACTATATATGATTGTGTGAAGGCAATTGGAATAAAAATGGGTCAAGTTCAATACAGTGGGAAGCTAGGAAGATGGAGAGTCTAAACTCATCCTTCCAGTTCTGTAGCCAGGTCAGTGTTGGGTGTGGAGATGGTTTGGGTTTTATGTTATTAGATGCATTTTTTCATTCTTAATAACCTTCAGTACATTGAATTAGGAGTCAATATTAAAGTGCTACTTCACACATAGAGAGAAGAAGCAAGTTCCCCCACAGCCTGGACTCTGATACGGAATTCTGGTCAAAGGCTCAGCCACAGCCTTTTGCCACTGCCTCTCTGATTTGATTTTGCTGAGCACCAGGCCAACTCTGATGAGCCGTGCTCCTCTTCTTTCAAACTGCTTAGACACTGCAGAGTTAACTGAAACACCCTTGCAATGTAGGTTTTCAATTCTCACTCAACTGTGTGAAGAAACAAAACCCAAATGAAATGCAAGCAAAGTCACAAGAAATACAGGAAGAGGACACACATCTCCTGGCTACAAACTGTCCCACCAGAATTCTTGGAAAAGCCATGAGAGGTGGCACATGCCTGTAATTCCAGTTACTGGGGAGGCTGAGACAGAAGGGTTGTGATTTCCAGGGCAGCCTCAGCAACTTAGCGAAACCCTCTCACAAAATACAAAATAAAGCCGGGTGTGGTGGCGCACACGTGTCATCCCAGTACTAGGGAGGCTGAGATAGGAGGATCACAGGCCAGCCTCAGTAACTTAGTGAGGCCCTCTGCAACTTAGTGAGACCCTGTTTCAAAATAAAGAATAAAAAATAGGGTTGGGGGTGTAGCTCGGAAGGTAGAATGCCCCTGGGTTCAATCCCCAGTTTCATAAAACAAAAAACAAAAACCAGACAAACCAAAAACCAAAAAAAAAAAAAAAACCCAAAACACGTTTTTTTGGGGAAATTCACGCTAGGTTTTAGCAGAAGGCGGCTCTCCAGAACACAGCTGGCGTGACTGAGTGGTCCTGAGGAGCGCCCAATGGCAACAGCACTGAGGCCCAGAAGCCGGAGGGGGCTGACGACACAGCAAGAACAAGGCCCCCGAGAGCAGGCTGGCAGTCGTCTCGTTACTGTACCTTATCGCCCTTCTTTACTGTTCTGGTTGTCAATTTACTGATGGCTTTTTTGGCTGCATCTCCAAGGCGACGCTGTGAAAGTTACAAATAAAAACAGACATTAAGTATCAGAGCTCTGAATGACGATCTTCATTTTTAACCAACTAAAGGCATAACATCCCTGTTATCCTACATTACATGTAAGAGGTTTCTTTAAAAAGCAATGAAAGGTAGCCGGGCGTGGTGGTGCACGCTTGTAATCCCAGCATTCGGGAGGCTGAGACCGGAGGATCCGGGTTCGCGGCCAGCCTCAGCTACCTAGTGAGGCACTCCGCAACTCAGTGAGACTCTGTTTCAAAATAAAGAATAAAAAGGGGCTGGGGGTGTATAGCTCGGAGGTAGAATGCCCCTGAGTTCAATCCCCAGTACCGCAAAAAAAAAAAAAAAAAAAAAAAAAAAGCAATGAAAGGTTAGAAAACCTGCTGCACAGCGGTAGCACAGAGCCTGCATCCTGGCTGGACAAGAAGTGTATCGGTGAGCAGGCCAGGCATCACGGCCACTTCTGCCCCGTGTGTTTAACCAACATGCTCAGAGTCTTGGCACAATCACAGTCTTCTTCTTGTGAGTCCAGAGCTACCACCCTGGCTCTACCCGCTTTCCTACCGTGCACTAGGGTTGGTCACTGTTAGGGATGTAAACTGCCTTGGCAAAAGAAACCTCTCATGCTCCTTTAAATTCCTACCATAGCAGTAAGCATGAGAAGGGACTCCGCCACAGCCACTACTTCACTCTGGAGCCTTAGGAAGGTGCACTTACCTTTCGGGTTGAACTGCTCTCATTTATTTGGGAGGTTAACTCAGGTCATCTCTAACGCTGGATTGACCCAACATTCTGCCAGACAGTGCTAGCAATGGCCCCAGGGTGAAAGGACAACCAGCCCCTAACTTTGAGAAGCCGTGTGAACTGGGGAAGGACCAGACACATGTTCTCACCTAATGCACAAGAGAGCCCACCTAGGGCAGGGTGGCAATAGAGGGAGGGGGTGGGGACAGGGCAGAGGTGGATCGGCAGGAAGGCTCTGAGGAAATGATATGGAATGAGTTAGATAGGGAAAACCAAAGGAATGGGAAGGGGAATTTTGGACCAAGTAATAGTCCAGGAAAGGATCCTTCAATGTAATGGCAGCACACGTCTAGTTTACTGCTCAAATCAGAATGCTCTGTGAGTCGGAGTTCACCCGGGATGACAGGTACACACCGAGACTGTGCAGGCACACGGGGACAGACAGATGGCCGCTCGACATACACCTGCATCTTAAACTGGGAGCAGATGCTACAGCGGGAGGAGGAGGCAGGGACTGAAACAAGGGAGACTGTGGATTCTTTTCTCTCTTTTTTTTTTTTTTTTTTTTTTTTTGTGGTACTGGGGATGGAACGCAGGAGCCTTCTACCAATGGGCTATACCCCCAGACCTATTTTATTTTTTATTTGGAAAAAGGGTCTCACTAAGTTGCTAAGGCTGGCAGCGAACCTGCAATCCTCCTGCCTCAGCCTCCCAAGTACTGGGATGATAATATGTGTCACCATGCCTGGCTCTCCTCAGATTCTTTCATTAGGATTAAAAAACAAAAAAACATAGAAGGTAAGTTGTAGGGAAAACTTAAAATACACAAACGGAAGCAACTGAATGGGCACCCATGTACCTGTCATGACGCCTCATCTGTCAGTACTGTGCCGATACTGTTCCTCTGCCCCTACTTCAAAGCGCACCACACATGAGGCCATCTCACCAAGTCTCCACTCTGCTTCTTTAGCAGTAAGGGCCTTCCGTCAATGCCACTGTCTTTCCTAATGCAATCCAACAACTCGCCAACACATTTCCCTCGTGGCTTACAGATGTCTTCTGACAGCTGGCTTGTTTGATCAGGATGTTAGTCCAACACTACACTTAGTACCTATGTCTCTCAGCCCGTGAGTCCTGCCTGGCACGCCATTAATATATACGTACATACACACACACACACACACACACATATATATATATATATAAATGACTTTACAGAGATATAACTGACTCTTAGAATAAACTTCATATATTTAAAGGATACACTTTGACATTTTAAAAATTACACTTTGAAACTCCGAGTCTGAAGTCTTATTTTTTCATGTACTGTTTTAGTGGCATCGTCTCAATTTTAATATATTTTGTGTTTTCACAAATATATTAAAATGTTCAAATGTTTTTCTAATTTCTTCTTTGCCCCGTGAGTTGTTTACAAGTTAATTTCCAAATACTTGGGAGTGTTCCAGAGGTCTTTTCTTTACTGATTTCTTAATTTCAAGGGGACACATGTCGTGTGAACCTCTACTGAGACTTGTTTTATGGCCTAGACTGTGCTTCAAGAGTGAGTGTACTCTGCTTCTGTCAGGTCAAGTTAGCTACTTTTATTGTTCCAGTCTTTTACACATTTGCTGATTTTCTGTCTACTTATTTTTCCCACTAAGATGTACTGGAATCTCTGACTATAACTAAGTGCACTACTCACTGAAGTTCCAACAGGTTTTTTTGTTTTGTTTTTCTTGTGGTACTGGGGATTGAACTCAGGGGCAAATTAAAATTAATGTTTAATATTTTGAAAAACTATCATATCATTTTCCAGAACAGACATACTACCTTACATATCTCTTGGCAAAGCACCAAGGTTCTAATTCTTCCAGTTCCATGCCACTGGTGTTTGTTATTGGCAGTGGGGACTGAACTTAGAGGCGCTCTACCTTGAACCTGTGATCCTCTGTCTCAGGCTCTCAAATCTAAGATTATAGGTGTGCACCACCACACCCAGCTTATTTTTTTAATATTAGCTCATTAGTTTATATTAGTCCATGATTAGTTTATATTAGCTCGTTGAGGTTTTTTTGTGGTACTGAGGGTTGAACTCAGCAGCATTCCACCTCCGAGCTACACCTCCAGCCCTATTTTATTTTTGAGAACAGGGTCTTGCCAAGTTGTTGAGGCTGGCTTCGGATATGTGATCCTCCCGTCTCAGCCTCCCAAGTACTAAAATTATAGGCGTGCACCACCACACCCAGTTCTGTGCCTATTTCTTTTTTTTTTTTTTTTTTTTTTTGCGGTACTGGGGATTGAACTCAGGGGCATTCTACCTCCGAGCTATACCCCCAAGCCCTATTTTTTTTATTCTTTATTTTAAAACCGAGTCTCACTAAGTTGCAGAGTGCCTTGCTAGGTAGCTGAGGCTGGCCTCGAACCCGGATCCTCCGGTCTCAGCCTCCCGAATGCTGGGATTACAAGCGTACGCCACCACGCCCGGCTCTGTGCCTATTTCTTAATCAGGTTTTTGTTGCTGTTGTTACTACAAGTTATAGGAGTTCTTTAGATATCCTGGCTGTATCTGTACCTTACAAGATACATGAATTACAAGTGTTTCTCCCACTCCTTGGCTTGTCTTTCTCTTCTCCTGAGGCACGTCTGTTTTTAACTTTGATGTGGCCCAACGTACCAATCTCTCCTCCTGTCACCTGTGCTTCTGATGCCATATCCTAGAAGTCAGGGTCAAATCCAATGTCACGACTTCCCCTTTGCTTTAAGAATTTCATAGTTTTGGCTATTAGGTTTAGGTGTTTGGTCCACCCTGAGTTAATTTTTATATGCAGTCTACGAGTTTGGTTGCATTCTTTTGCATGTGGACATCCAGTTTCCTTAGCAGGCTTGCTGAAGACTGTCTCGTCTCCGGGAGTGAGCCTGGCCCGTTTCCATTGCGCTGGTCTGTATGTGTGTCTTTAGGCTGCACCACACTGGTCTGACTGCAGCTTCACAGAACAGTTTAAAATCAGGAAGTTTGAAGCCTTCAACTTCTTTGTTTTCAAGATTATTTTAGCTATTTGTGATCCCTTGAGATTTAGTGTGCATTTAGGATGGCTTTTTTTCTATTTTGGCGTGAAACTTCATTAGGACAGGGATTGCCCTGAATCTCTCAATCACTTCGGGTCATATGGACATCTTAACAATCTGGATGAAATCATGAACACGGGATGTCTTTCCATTTATAGGTTGAGCGTCCCTACTCTGAAAGTCTGAACTGTGACCAGGTGTGGTGGTGCACACTTATAATTCCAGTACTTGGGAGGCTGAGACAGGAAGAGCGCAGGTTTATGGCCAGCCTCAGCAACTTAGCCAGGTTCTCTACAACTTAGTAAGACCTTGTTTCAAAATAGAAAATAAAAAAGGACTGGAGATTTAGCTAAGGAGTAGAATGCCTCTGGTTCTATCCCTAGTACCACAAAATAAAAATAAAGAAATAAACTAGGGCTAGGGGTGCAGCTCAGGGGTAGAATGCCTCTGATTCTATCCCCACTACCACAAAAATAAAAATAAAAAATAAACTAGGGCTGGGGGTGTAGCTCAGGGGTAGAACACTGGTGGTTCTATCCCCAGTATCACAAAAATAAAAATAAAAAATAAACTAGGGCTGGGGGGGGGGGCAGCTCAGGGGTAGAACACCGGTGGTTCCATCCCCAGTACCACATGCACAAATCTAAAATTCAAAATGCTCTGGAATCATGTGTTCAAAACGTTGTGGACTTCAGATCTGTAGATCAGAGGGAGCATTGGGCAGGTGTGAAGCACCTCTGTCCTGTATCTGCATCTCTTTAATTCCCTTCAGGAACATTTTATAGTCTTCAGGGTCTGAGCCTTTCACCTTGTTGGTCAATTTCTAAGCATTTTACTCTTTTCAATGCTATTGCAAATGGAATAGCTTTCTTAAATCTTTTTTGAATTGTTCACAGTTAGTGTACAGGATATATTTTGAAGGTAGGCAAATGTAGGTGTGAGAGAAACAAGGGTTAAAGATGTGGTTGGGCTTAAGCCGTGCACAGAACAGAACGACCACTTGACGACTTCAGCGAGAGGCAGGGGGGGCAGATTTGGGAGGAGAAAGTGAGAACGCAGTCTGTCATGGCCCTGTGCCCCCCGCACCCCCCCCCCGCCTGAGAAGCCTCCTCACACGTGTGGGTGACTGAGCCAGACAATGGGGATGTGCAGAGCTCAGCCCCCATGCGTTTTCCTCCTCCTCTTTCTGTGTTCTGTGACTGCTGGTCATCTTCATCTCCCTGGTCACTCGGCTCTGTGCTTTCCAAGGAGGCAGGCCACTGCATTCTGCTTGCATTCTGCCACAGCCCCCCGTGTGCCGTGGCCTTAAGATGCTCTCAAGACGACTCAGACGCACAGTCACAGGCTCATCTCACTTTACCCACTTCCCGGGGACCTCTGGCCTTGGGTGCCTGATATCTAACGTCTTGAGAGTGTTCTTGTTTTCTATTTACTTTTAATTGTTTCATGCAAGAGAGCAAACCACATCCATTATTCTATCTTACCCAAAAGCAGATGTCTCTAACCACAGCCTTTAAATACCATTTTAAGCTGGGTGTGGTGATGCGCACGCTTGTATTCCCAGCACGTGGGAGGCTGAGACAGGAGGATCACAGGTTCGCCAACAGCCTCAGCAACTTAATGAGGCCCTTTGCAACTTAGTGAGATCCTGTTTCCAAATAAAAGGATAATATAGGGTTGGAGGTGTAGCTTGGAAGTAGAGTGCCCCTGAATTCCATCCCCAGTAACCCCCCCACACAAAATAAATAAAATAACAGACAGACAAAACTGGGTCATTTGTCCTAGAGAACGCCGTTTTAAGCCTGGCTGGCTGCTCCTTTACTTGGTTCATTTCTTACACAACGGTTGCTGGACGCAGGCTCACCTGCATTGCTCAGGTCACCTCCTACCAAGTGACAACCTGCCACTCTTCAATCCTTTCTGAAGCTCCTGTCAGTCTTGTGTCTGATTTTAGCAACCACTGATCTCTAACTAAATCCACCGTTTCATTAGTGGTTATAAAATTGTGATTTCCTAATTCTATAACTCATTTATTTCTTGAAAATTTTCCATAAAAAACTTTCTCTCATTGGCTGAGGGAAACAATATGCATAAAAAACAGAATAATTTTTTTTAATGTGATTTTCAGAGTAACAAGCTGGTCCCCTAATAAGCTCCAGTTTCAGCTACTTGTAGTTTTTCCTTGCATGTTCTGGTGCCTCATTGGAGATCTCATTGGAGATGGTGCACTCCTGTAAGGGGACGCTTCAGTCCTTGTAATACCACCTCCACAGCCTTTAAACAGCCTCCGTGTTTTACAGCACAAGGCTCACGCTATACATTTTCTGCCTTAAACCTGGATACGTCATTTCCCAAGGATCCCAGCCCCCCTAAATGGGAAGGCGTCTAAAGACAATCCTGAGAGCGGCTGAGAGGCATTATTTTACTGAGGATGTAAAACGGGTTTTCCTTCTTCCCTTTCTCTGTGGTGCTGGGGCAAACCCAGGGCCTCCTGTGCGAGGCAAGCGCTCTGCCACTGAACTGCAGCCTCCGCCGCCAGGTGGCATTTCCCAGTTCTGTTACTCTTTGGCATTTATGCACTGCAGCTCTTTAAACAGGAGTCTTTGCTGCCTCTGGACTGTCACTGGCAGAACAGTGAGGCTCTGTGTTTTTTAAAAAAAGAAGCCATGAGTTTATATTGCTATTTCTAATTCAGAAATAAGATTACAGAGTTATTACTCAACTTCTTTAAAATTTACTATGAAAATCTTGGTTTCTAATACTAAGATAATTATGTATTTGGCTTACAATATGTTTAATAATTTCTAAATAACAATTAATATTCCTGCTAACAATAAGATTATTAAAAGCAACTTAGATTTTTAAAAAATCCCTAGACTACATCCCAACAGAATGTACTGTTAAAAAAAGTTCCTTGTGCAGGGCATGGCAGTACATGTCTGAGACAGGAGAATCTCAGGCCTAAGGCCAGTCTCAGCAAATTAGCAAGACCCTGTTTCAAAATAAAAAATAAAAAGGGCTAGGGGTAAAATGCTCCTGGGCTCAATCCCCAGTACAAAAAGAAAGAGCTCCCTGAAGCCATTTCTTTCTCCATGCCCTCCATCCTGAAATATATTTAGGTTCATTTGTTTCCACTTATTTTGATGCTAAAAACAAGTTTGATAAACACTTACATGGTTCCAAAGTCAAAGCTGTAAAACTAGGTACAGGGGTCTCAGTTCTCCAGTTCTGTCTTCTCCTCCACCCTCTTCCCTTTTCCCCAAAGTTTCTTTTTTATCTTTACATGGTTTCCTTTTGAAAATAAATGTATATGCATGTATGTAAATACATGTGCTGTGTGTGTATATATGTATATAAACACATCCATATCTATAGCCATAGTCTCTAATTTTTTTTTTTTTTTTTGGTGGTACTGGGGAGATTGAACTCAGAGGCATTCTACCTCCGAGCTATACCCCCAGCCCTATTTTTTAGTCTTTATTTTGAAACAGGGTCTCACTAAGTTGTGGAGTGCCTCAATAGGTAGCTGAGGCTGGCCATGAACCTGGATCCTCCGGTCTCAGCCTCCCAAATGCTGGGATTACAAGCATGTGCCACCACGCCCGGCTTCCCCTAATTTTTTTTTTATAGATAATAATGGTGTACTGCATTCAAAATTTTTGCTAAAGAATAGTTTACAGCTGCTTTTGCTATCGAGGTGGGAACGGGTAACTGGGATAATGAGTATGTTAATTTATAACACTATATCCCCCCTTTCTTGTAATAAACTATAAGAAACCTCCTCTAATCCCTTGCTTTTCCTCCTTCATAACACCTTAGCAATCACCCCATAGATGCATCATAGAGATCTTCAGAACTCCGTTGTTTTTACAACCATGCACCACTCCCCTCTCTTCAGAGTGTTTATTTCGCTGCACTTCAAGCACAGAGTGCATTTATTGTTAGTGTCCTCTCTCTTCAGTGTTTTTGCCCATTTTTAAATTAGGTTTCCAGTGGTGTTTTTTTTGTTTTTTTGGTGCTGGGGACTGAACCCAGAGGCATTCTACCTCTGAGCTACACCCTCAGAACTACTTTATTTTTTATTTTGAAACAGGGTATCACTAAGTTTCTGAGAGCCTTGCTAAGTTGCTGAGGTTGATTTTGAACCTGCAATTTCCCTGTCTCTGCCTCCAAGTCCTGGCATTACAGGTGTGAGTCGTCATGCTCTACTTCGGTCTTCTTTATGTATCAGGACACTAGTCCTTTGAAGTCGCAAATACCTTTGTTTAGTTGGCTATTAATTTTCCTTAAAAATTAGAACATATTTATCAATTGTTTCTATTATTCTATTGAATTTTGAGCCATGATTTGGAAAGTTTTTCAAATTTCCCATCATGAAGGAAATTTAGTCCATGTTTTGTTCTAGTATTTGTCAGCCTAGTTTCTGTAATTACAGGTCTGACTTGTTGAAAATGAGCCTGTGCACAGTGTGAGCAAGCGATCTCACTTTGCCCTTTCCGGCCGTCCTCCATTATTAAAAAGTCCGCCTTTGCCTGCTCATCTGGGTGGTGCTTTCTGCTCACTCGGCGCTGGATTTCCATACGCAGTGTGTCTGTCTGGTCATTCTCCAGCCTGTGCTACTGCTCTGCTTATTCAGTCTTTCAACATACTTTTAAATAAGAGTCTTTAATATAGATCATAAAACCTGGTGGTTGGCCATGGATCATTGCTTCTCTTTTTCAGGATTTTCTAGCTATTTTATTTTTTGGGGGGGAGGGGGGCTACATTCTACCTCCAAGCTCTAATCAAACCCTGTTTTTAGTTTTTGCTTTGAAACAGAGTCCAGCTAGATTGCTGGGTCTCATTAAGTTGCTGAGGCTGGTCTCAAACCTGCAATCCTCCTGTCTCGGCTTCCCAACTATTGCCAGCTATTCTTAACTACCTAATCTTCCACATAAATTTTTAATGACCTTTTCTAGGCCCCCCAAAATATCTGAAGGTATTTTTATTGGGACCAAGTTCAGCTTGTGAATTAAAATGGACAGATCTGACATCTTTATTATAGTAACATCTCTATTTGATAGAAAATGGTGTCTTTCCCATGTGTTTATGCGAGCTGTGTGTTCCCAGCATACTTTGCAGTTTTCCTCACAGTGTGTGCATGGTGTGTGTGTGTGTGTGTGTGTGTGAGAGAGAGAGAGAGAGCGAGAGAGACAGACAGACAGACAGACAGACAGGGGATTGAATTCAGAGGCATTCTACCACTGAGCTACTCTCCCAGCCTGATTTTATTTCTTATTTGGAAAGAGGGCCTCACTAAGTTGCCAAGGTTAGCTGTGAACCTTCTACCTTCCCAAGCAGCGGGATTGCAGGCATGCACCACCACACCTGGTTTCATGTAATCTTTACAATCGTTTTATGAGAAACCAACTACATTATCCCACCTTTACAGAAGAGGAGACTGGGGTTCAGAGAGATCAAGCAATTTGACACTTGTCCCTTTGGCAATTCCAAGGATTTTAGGAGTTGTATGCCACCTGAAAAGAGCCCAAATATATATTTCACAGTCTCAAAAGAATTGTGTGGCAACACTTTCTTTTCTTTTGAGGGGAGGGGAGTGCTTTTTACAACTGCAAGTTCCTGGTGCATGTGGGCACACGTGTGTGCACACACATGCCCACCGACTGGTTCAGCAAGTCTGGGTAGGGTCTTTTAGCTAGCTTTTTATCTGGGCAAACTGCCCAGACCATTGGTCATCGGCGATCAACTTAACCTCTAGGACACTCCGCACACACCCCAGGTTGGGAGGTAGGTCTCAAAATCCCTATCCCTCTACGAATGCCCAGTCCCCATCCGGAAGCTGCCTAGGGTCTTTACCATACAAAAGACACTTGTCCCTTTGGAGGTTTTTGTATGCTGAAGGTGGTGCTGAACCTCGGATCCTCCTGCCTCAGCCTCCCCAGTACTGGGATCAGAGGTGTGCACCACATCCTTGTGCACGCTAAGCAAGTGATCTACCACTGAGCCTCACCCCAGCCATTCTCTGTACTTCTGTGGCCCCATTCCTCAGGCAATAAAACTCGGGTTCCACCTTGCCATGCAATCACACATAGAACATCCAAAAAGACAGAGCCACAGGGAAGCACCAAGGAGAAAAGTCAAGAGCTGCGGTGACCTGTTACACATTTAGTAAGTCTGGGGACCGGACTCCGAGGCGTCCTGTTTGTCTAGCTGTCCTCTTTCCACTGCAAAATGCTTGAAAGACTTCCTACGTGCTAACACCTCAAGGGACTTGACTGTCAGGCCGCAGACCATCTCATACGAGGTGACCAAAGCTGACAGACAGATACGCCAACGTGCACACTAGTCTAGACATCAATACCAGGGGCCAAGTCGTCACACTGGTGCTGCTCCAGCTAACGGACTACTCTGTTCAAAGCAGGTGGCTCGCACTGAGGACAGGCACTGAGGAAAGCCGGCGGGCTCCTTCGGTCGTCCGGATCCTCCGTGCACGGGGTCTGTGTCCGCACACGTGCAGCGAGGGCTCCTCTCAGACCCTCTGGAAGCCTCGCAGCCTCGCACCTGCCTTCGTTCACTGTCATCACTATCTACCAACCTTTCCCCCTTTTTTTGTGTCAAGATACGTGTCCCTGGCTCCTCTGCAGGAGCCGTCTGCCCTGCCCGCGCCGTCCTCCGCTCTCCTCGCAGACTTGCTTTAGTAGTACTTGTCTCTGCTCTCAGGATTCTTTCACGGTCACCCACCCCACTGGCAGCGTCCCCCATCAGGAAAAGTCCAGTGTCACTCTACTACTAGGAAGCCATGCCCGACCCCTCGCTCCCTAGAGAACAGCAAAGTCCTCCGTCGAGACTGGAGCCCGTCACGCCCCATGTCAGTTCACTGGCCTAGGATCAGTTCCCGGCTCCGGCCTCCTCCATTATGTCTGATGTGCTGCCATCCCACTCTCCCGTCTCCTTTTCTCTCTCCTCCCAGGCTCGGTGGAGAACGATCCCTTTGCCTGGCTTTCCTCCCATTCTCTGATGGAGTCTTATTCATCCTTTGAAATTCAGCTCAAGTATCACCACCTCCTCTGTGAAGTGTCCCTGACTCACTAAGAGTAATATCATTTTTTCCAAGAAGAGAAACTCTTATACCACACAGTCTGCCTTCCCAACACAATGTGAGTTCATTCTCTAATTCATTTAAACAGTGTGGTGTGCCTGGCTGGCCCTATGCTAAACTCCTAGGATCTATGAGCAAATGTCTCTAAAATACTGATTTTAAGAGGATAGTCTTTGCTAGGAAAATCAAATCTTAAGCTCTTAATGTGTAACATTTAGAAGGCATAACGTCCCCACATACAGAAAGTTAGTTATTTATATAAACTATTATAGCAGGGTATGAACAAAAAATAGACAATCTCAAAAAAAATTGGCAAAATAATGACTTCTCAGCTCAAATACCTCTTCTCCTTTTCTAGTTCTTCTGGAGTTGTTAATCCTTAATAAAAATAATAAAATTCACTCTACAATCCAACAATAACAGAAGAAGTCTGCCTTTATTTATTTTTTGGTACTGGGGAGTGAACCCAGGGGCATTCTACCTCTAAGCTAAACACCAGACCAATTTTATTTCTTATTTTGAAACAGGGTCTCGCTAGGTTGCCGAGGCTGGCTTTGAACCTGCAATCCTCCTGTCTCAACTTCCCAAGTACTGGGATTACAAGTGTGCACCACCACACTCAGCTCAAGTCTGCTTTTTTTTTTTGTAATCCTGGGGATTAAATCCAGAGGTGCTCTGCAACTAAGCTACATCTCCGCCCCCGTTTTGGGGTATTGTGGATTGAATCCAGGGGTACTTTACCTCCCAGCTACACCCCCAATCCTTTTTATTTTGAAACAGGATTTTACTAGGTTGCTGAGGCTGCGATCTTCCTGTCTCAGGCTTTCAAGTACAGGAATTACAGGGACATGCCAGCATGCCCAGTTCAACTCTTTTTTTTTGTTTGTTTTGTTTTTTTGCGGTACTGGGGATTGAACTCAGGGGCATTCTACCTCCGAGCTACACCCCCAGCCCTAGTTTTTATTCTTTATTTTGAAACCGAGTCTCACTAAGTTGCGGAGGGCCTCACTAGGTAGCTGAGGCTGGCTGCGAACCCGGATCCTCCGGTCTCAGCCTCCCGAATGCTGGGATTACAAGCGTGCGCCACCACGCCCGGCTCCAGTTCAACTCTTTTTCAAATCTTTTATTTTGAAGCAGGATCTCACACAGTTGCCAGTGAAGATAGCCTCCAACCTGTACTCCCAAGTACTAAGATTACAGTGTCATCATGCCTGGCTTGACCATTCAATCCTTTCCCAGAGTAAAACTCTGGACAATATATACGATATTCTCATACTGCCTCCCCACTTTGGAAGGAAAACCTTTTTCAAAAGTTAAATGTATAAATGCAAACTACTAGCAAACATTAGCTTTCTTGACACATGGACATTCAGTACTGTACATTCTTTTTTTTTTTTTTGCGGTACTGGGGATTGAACTCAGGGGCATTCTACTTCTGAGCTACACCCCCAGCCCTATTTTTTATTCTTTATTTTGAAACCGAGTCTCACTAAGTTGCGGAGTGCCTCACTAGGTAGCCGAGGCTGGCCGCGAACCCGGATCCTCCGGTCTCAGCCTCCCGAATGCTGGGATTACAAGCGTGCGCCACCACGCCCGGCTCAGTACTGTACATTCTGACAGGTGAGTGCATTCTCCAAGCAGCTACCTATCAAATTCCATGGTGAAATGGGCAATAAAAACATATTTCATTCCACTAGCCTTGAGACGTTTATAAAGTCTAACAATATAGCATATATGTTAAAGAAGCTTTTTCAAGTTTTAAATATTCTAGAAACTATGTATTTTCACAGGAAATTTTCATAAGATATTCTAAACTCAGGAGTCTGTTAGGTTGTGAATTTTTTAAATATCTGCCTTGTTCTTCAACAGTAAAATATAACTTCATTATTCTGTTCTAGGAATCAGATTTTGACTACTTTCAGATCAAAGGTACAAAATTAATTAAATATGGAATTGTTAAAAAATTCATATTTCTCAGAAAAATCCTTGGGCATCCTTTCAATAAAAAGCACCAAACAGCCAGGCATGGTGGTGCACACCTATAATCCTAGTACTCAGAAGGCCCAGAGAGGAGAGCACAGGTTCAAGGACAGCCTCAGCAACATAGCAAGACTCTCAGCAAGCTAGCAAGATCCTATTTCAAAACAAAAACATAAAAAGGGCTGGTGGTATAGCGTGGAGGTAAAATGCCTCTGGGTTCAATTCCCAGTACCAAAAAAAGGCACCAAACATCTACTGTTTTGTATAAAATATCACTGATTTGCTTAGAAGACCTTCGAATAGCTCAGCTGAGCTATTTGTGCCTAAACACAGCATTTGGCTGTATTCTAACAGATTTTGAGAAAGAGCAAACCACAGACACTAGTCAGTAAACTCAAAGTCAAAGCATTAGGCTTTCATAGTACATGTAAAACGCTCGCAAGTGTGGACACTACACTGTGCTTAGAAAGTGACTAACAATGTACGGCTATCCTTGGTCGCAAACTCTGTAGAAAGAATTACTTCATGATAGGAACTTGTGGGAGGAAATCAGAGCCTCTCTCTAAACTCAGTTTTCCTTTGCTAATACTTCTGGGTTCTCGTTTAAAATAGCCAAGGTTTGAACCAGTCAAAATGCTGCCACCTTCTTATTAAACTTTAATAAGCTAAGCTTTTTAAGCCACATAAAAATTTCATCAAGCATTTCTTAACCTTAGGGAAGATGGAAGGAAGGAAAAGGTCAGAACACACCTCTCCACTGAGCGCTGTTGGCAGGGGCTGCGCTGTAAGGAGCCACAGAACCCTGCTGGGAGGTGGGCACGCTAGGGGCTGCGCCAGACGGTGACTGCCTACTCCTTCCCTGCACTCGGGCCCCACGCTGGGTGCTAATTAAAGCACCGTCTTCCCACAGCGGGCTCCCAGGACAAAGGCACCGTAGGCAGCCTAAGAGCATAAGCTTTCCAGAGAACACCAGTTGAGAGCAGCTCCTGATCATTTTACTTTCAGTGCTTCATACGGCAACATATTTACAATCACATCTTTGGTTTTTCCTTTTACAGCCAGCTCTCTAGGAACCTCGAGAGTCCCTTGGGCTTCCTTGCGGCCTCCCACGTGTATGTTCCAGACAGCGTGCCTCCAAGGCTCCAAACCAGAACTGCCGCCGAGACGATGCCAGCCAAAGCACCAGGAAGAGAAAGGGCAGGCTAATGTCAGAGCCCTCCAGGGCAACGCCTGCGCCACTCTGCCAAACACCAGGTGACAATCGCACTCCTTTCTCCAGGTTCCACCAGCACCTAGGAGGAAGGTGATCTCCCAGCCCAACTCCTCACGGGAGCAAGGCGGACACACTGATCCAACTCACATCTTTAGAACATCCCACCCAACCAACCTCCCCAGAAACATTTACCACGACAGACCATCTCCTAGATCATAATTCTCGAGAAATAGGAACAAAAATAGAGGTCAAAGTGTTTCTTTATCATAATGGAGTCAAATTAGAGATCAATAACACTAATAGCAAAACTGCTAATCAAATGCAAATTAAAAACACTTCTTATCTCGCCTATAATCCCAATGCAGCAAGACCCTCAGCAACCTAGTGAGACTACTTCAAAGAGTAAAAAGGGTGGGGTATGGTGGCAAAATCCTGTAATTCCAATATTTGGGAGGTTGACAGGAGGATCACAGGTTCTAGGACAGCCTCAGCAACTTAGTGAGACTTTCAGCAACCTAGCAGAGACCCTGTTTCAAAATAAATAAATAAAGCTGGGCACGGTGGCGCACCCTTGTAATCGTAGTACTAGGGAGGCTGAGACAGGAAGATCCGAGTTTGCGGCCAGTCTCAGCTACTTAAGTAAGGCCCTCCACAACTTAGTGAGACCCAGTTTCAAAAAAAAAAATAAAAAGAGCAAAAAATAGGACTGGGGATATAGCTTAGAGGTAGAATGCAAAAAATAAAAAATAAAAATAAGAGATGGGGGTGTAGCTCGGAGGTAGAATGTTCCTGAGTCCAATCCCAGTACCACAAAACAAACAAACAAAACAAATCACTTCTTAATAACACATGGGTCAAAGAGGAAGTCTCAAAAGAAAAAAACACAGAAATGAATGAAAACAAAACATGTTAAAATGTGTGGGACAGAACTAAAGAAATGCTGAGGAAGAAATTGATAACATCAAATGCTTCCATCAGAAAAGAGGAAAGGTTCAAATAAACTGTAGGCTTAAATCTAAAATGCAGAACTATAAAAATTTTAAAACAAAAGAAAAATGTTTGAGATATCTAGGCCCAAACAGAGTTTTTATTTTTAGACTTGACACCAAAAGCATGATTTATAAAAGGCAAATTTCATAAATTAAGCCTCATCAAAAAAAATTGTTTTTCAAAAGACCCAGTTGAAAGGTTGAAAAGACAAACCATGAACTGGGAGAACATGCTTGCCAACCGCGTCTCTAACAGATGAATTGCATGCAGACACACAGACGCCCGAGCTCCGGGGTCACACGCGCACTGCAGAGGGCGTACATGGCAAACAAGCCATGAAGATCCCGATGTCCAGTATCAGCAGCCACTGTAGAAACACGATCCAAGAACAGGAGAGACTGTCACTCGCGCCTAGCCTGACGGCTGAGACTTAAAAGTCACAACACCAAAAGCTGCGTCCCTCTGGTACCCTCGTGGGAATGCACAACGCTACGGCCACTGGGAAAGTGCACCTCCCAATTTCTCATGGAAATAAATATGGGCACAATAACCTCAAATTGTGCTCTTGAAATTTACATTGCACTCGGAAAGAAAATGTCCATCCCAGGGAAATGAAAACTCATGTTCAAATAAAAACCTATACACGGATATTCACAGCTGCTTTATTTATAATAGTCTCCAACGGAAAACAACTTGGATATCATTCAATGAATGAATGGTCAAAGAAACTGTAGTATACCCACACCATGGAACACTCAGCAAAAAAAAAAAAAAGAATACGCTTTTTGGCGGGGGGTGGGGGGAGGTGGGGTAGAGGTATTTGTGGAGCTGGGGATTGAACCCAGGGGCATTCTACCACTGAGCTCCAGCCCTTTTTAATTTTCTTTGGAGACAGGGTCTCCCTAAGTTGCTGAGACTGGCCTTGGACTTGCAATTCTCCTGACACAGCCTCGTAAGTAGCTGGAATTCTAAGTGTGTGCCACCCTGCCCAGCAAAATAAACTACTGATACATACAGCTTGGAAGGACTTCAAGGAGATAATGCTCAGTGAAGAAGTCCAAACTTCATCTCTCTAGCATCTTGAGATGACAAAACTGTAGAGACGGGGACAGATGTGTGCTGGTGACGGTTAGTTAGGGAAGGCCGGGCTGTGTATATAAAAGCAGCACTAGGGATCCCTGTGATGAAGCTGCTCTGTATCTACACACGTGATCAAACTGCACAGACATGCACACACATACACAACCACAAACACAACTGAGTACAAGTTAAACTGGAGAAACCTCAAGATTTCAGTGGATTCAGTTAAGACCAGTGTATCATATCCATGTCAAATTCTGGGTTGTAACATTTACTACAGTTAAGCAAGATGTTATCAGTGGGGGGAAATGGTGCAGGGGATATGGGTCTCTCTGAATTATTTCACGTGAACATTAGTGAATCTTCAATTATCTTCAAGTTTTAAAAAATATAAAGGAGCGGGCATGGTGGCGCAAACTTGTAATCCCAGTATTTGGGAGGCTGAGACAGGAGGATCGCAGGTTCGTGGGCAGCCTCAGCTACTTAGTGAGGCTCTCTGCAACTTAGTGAGACCCTGTTTCAAAATAAAGACTAAAATATAGGGCTGGGGGTGTAGCTCGGAGGTAGAATGCCCCAGGTTCCATCCCTAGTACCACACACACACACACACACACACACACACACACACAAAAGGAATGGGATAGCCTCCAAAATGTACCTAATCTGAATCTAATCATGAAAGAGCATCAGGCAGACAGCTCAAATACAGAATAACTGATCAGTATTCCTCACAAACGTCAGTGTCACAAAACAGTGAGACATGACGGCTAAATGCAATGTACAATCTCATCCAATCCATCCAGGATTTTCTTTGCTATCAAGGACATCACTGAACCAGTTTACACAACTTGAAAAAGATCATGTACTGTTATTAATGCTAACTTCCTGATTTTTTATCTCATGAGTTATGTAAAAAAAAAAAAAAAAACTCTTGTTTTTACAAAATACGCAGTAAAGTATTCAAGTAAGTATCTCAAACTTTCTCTGCAATGATTAAAAAAAGAGTATACATACATGGAAAAGAAAATATAGTAAAATGTTAACAGATGGAGAATACGGGTGAAAGGAATACTTTTACTATTCTTAACATTTTTCTAGGTCTGCAATTATAAACAATAAAACTTATCAAAATAAAATTTAAAAATGTGCAAGACACTTGGCAGGTCCTGGCACATAAATTTCAACAAATTGTACCTGCAGAAATTTGAAAGGCTGGGGGTGTGGCTCAGTGGTATAGCGCTTGCCTAGAGTGGCTGAAGCCCTGGGTTCAATCCCCAGCACTGCAGAAACAAAGAAATGAGATGAAATTTCCCAACTATTTTCAAATGAAGAAACAAGAAGATAAGTAAACTGTGCAGGAGGGAGCAGGGTGAACCTGTGGTGAGCTGGGAATTTCAGACTGCTGCATGTCAAGGTCTCTTGCTCTTTTCACCAGAATGAGAAAAGATGGAAAACCCACGCCCCCCAGGGATGTGCATGCACTGTGTCAGGAAGAGACAATGCCGTGTAAAACCGGCTTCAAACAGCTCTCCAAGCGATTCACCTCCTAGTTACCTCTAAGGAGGTCAAGGGCAAGGGCCCTGACAATCAAACCCAGCTCCTGGGACAGCAAACAAAGTACCAAACACAGAACCATCCGCTCAGGACCGGCCACTCCAGGGCACCATCCTGTCTTACAGTATCACTCAATCAAACTTCATCGAGTCCTTGGGATGCGCTGACAGGACTCTAAAGTGACATCTAGAGTGTCCTCCTCGACGGTTCCTCTCTACCTCACACGCCCCACATCTGAGCTTAGACATGACAGCGAATTCATTTTTAATTGATTCCTCCTGAATAGATAATACACAGTTCAAATTCACATGGGAAAAAGATTCACATGGAAAAGAATATAGTGTCCTCAACCTTCCCCTCTCCAGAGACAACCACAGTTACCAGTTTATTTATTATTATTATTATTATTATTATTATTATTATTATTATTATTGCAGTACTGGGGATTGAACCCAGGGGCATTCTACCTCCAAGCTACACCCGCAGCTCTATTTTCCATTCTTTATTTCACTAAATTGCAGAAGGCCTCACTAAGTAGCTAAGGCTGGCAGTGAACTTGTGATCCTCCTGTCTCAGCCTCCCAAATACTGGGATTACAAGTGTGTGCCACCACGCCCAGCTAAATCATCAGTTTAGAAAGGAAATTTTGTGAGATTTCTCAAAACTCAATTGAATTATCTAGATTACATCATGACATTTAACTATTTACCTAAGTAGAGCATATCAATGATCATTATAAATGTAATAATTTCCCCTTTTAGGTGTTTAAAATACACATATAAATGGACTTTCAATATACTATAATGACTGAAGGACATGAACACGATGCTCCCACGACAGAGGCGCACACAGGTGTCTGTGGCTACACTCTAAGAGCCCCTGCTGTAGGGTACTGTAGCTCACCTGGTTCCTGTCACGTGCATTTGTGTACCTGATCTTCTGAATAAAGTAGAATATGAGCCACGCTGAAGAGATAATCATCAAGACAATAAAGGATATTGACACGAAGACCAGAGAGCCACGGCTGAAGTTCTTTGGCGGCATTCGAGTCCCGACAGCTATTGTCATCTGTACAGAGATGTTTTTCTCCAGATAACTCAAAATATCCTTACCCCTCAATTCTGTTATCATGACAGCAATAATATCTCCAGTGCCTGTAATGTAAAATAAACACACACACTCAAGCGCCATTTAAAACTCAGAGAAGCATCCACTATGCAAATAGCCTTAGTACAACTGCATTTTTTGCTCATGAGAAGGGCTTGCAGATTCAACTTTTCAACTGACACGAGGCTGCAGTTGGGTATGCTGCACCAAGGGGACATGCTGTGTAGTCCCTAAAACTTAAACAGACATAAGGCACAAAACAATCGCAGAGTTAAGAACCACTTTACCTTGTCTCGTTAAACCAGTAACAAGACATGTTATACAGCCAGAGAAATGGGACAAGATCATGGCATGTTTATATTATAAACCTTGTGTCCTTAAATGGTCTTCAGAGAGTGCTAACTTCTTAAGAAAAGGGGAAGAATGCTGTTATATATGGTACAAACAGGCGTTTCTGGCACTAATCATTCTAGTAAACAGCCCTGGGTGCCTACCGAGTGTAGGACAGTACAAGGGGCAGAAAGAGGCACAGGGCATGGAACTCACACATCACCGTAACCGAGGACACACACCCAGCAACAGCTGCAGCAACAAGTGCCACATGGCGCTTTTGCAGTGACATCTGACACCGGCCCTACGTTTGGACCTTCCCAGTTTATACAGAACCCTGTGGAACACCACAGATGCTTGAGACAGGTCCAAGCTTCAACACGTTGGGCTAATGTGGCATCTAACAGCTGTCCAGAGGTCTGCCACAGCTGCAGATTGCGTAAGTTAATAAGGGTGGCCCTAAGTTGCCCTTCTAAGTCACTTACTCCTCTCCCCTCATGATTTCCAGAGGCAGAAACATGCTCAAGCAAGTGACTACCCTCCTAGGACAGCATGAAGCCCCCTCCCCTCCCCCAGGGGGCAGCTCCCACTCCAAGGACACAGAGAGGCCTCCCATGATCTGTCGGGGACCATGTGCTCCAAGCTGAAGCTGCCACTTCCACAGTCTGACTCCCTCAAGAGTCTGAGAGAGACTGAAGGTCAGGAAAAGGGAAATCAACTTGTATTTTGGAAAAGAGAAAACGGTAATTACCTATTTGAATCTGAATTAGGTTTGTACATACAAATGTAAACTACCAAACCAAACAGACAAGCAAAACCTCCAAAACTTGACCTCCAGAGGCTTCTTTGATGAGTATTAAAAATATTTGGTTTTGTATGTTTCACTTATTGTATTTAGCTAAAAGTGCCATCCTGTGTTAGATGTGGTCAAAAGACTACACATAACAAAAAAGAAATTCAACAGTAAAGAGAATTTTATGAAAATTGTAACCCAATGAAACATATATCTGTGGATTACCTTATTCAAAATTGTTTCAACCACCTTATCAGAACAGTAGTTTACCAGGATATTGATAAAAAAAATCCATAACCCAAAAGAAAACTGTAAAATTAATGCAAGCAATAGTTACCTTTCTGGAATGAGTCCTGGTCAATAAGTTAGAGAAAATCATAAAATGATGCTAAACCAGTTTAAATTTCATTTAGAAACCTGAGGTTTGTGCTCTTAAAATGTTGTTCAACAGCAGTGATCTGTGGTGTGAGATACCAGGTATGGCTATAAAGTAACTGAGACGGATCCCACAAACGACACATGACAATCAGTCTCATTGCTTTATAATCACACCGAGTACAAACAGTTTTAGAATCAGTCTGAGGCTCCCTCGTGAAGGCTCAAGCTGGAGGAGGAGGAGGGGCAGCTGCACAGGTGGCGAGGGAACCAGTCCAGGCAAGGTCTTTCAAAGAACACTAAATGAACACACAACTAACTTCAACAGGAACGCTGTTTGGGAAAAGAAGTGTTTAATTATTTCAACCATCCATTCAGTGGTATTTATTGAGCACACACTATGATCAAGACGCTTCACTTTTTGGTGGGGGGGTACTGGGAATTGAACCCAAAGGCATTCTACCTCCGAGCTACATCCCCAGACCGATTTTATTTCTTATTTGGAAACAAGGTCTCACTAGGTTGCTAAAAGCCTCACTAAACTGCTGAGGCTGGCTGTGAACCTACGATCTTGTCTCAGTTTCCCAAGTACTAAGATTACAAGCTTGTGCCACCATAACCAGCTAGGAAGCTTCACTTTTTAATTCAGTTTCTATTTTCCTTTCACTTCTTAAAGGGAGTAGAACTTTACCTGTTGGTTTTTGTTTTTGTTTTGCTTTTTTTGTACTAGGGACTGAACCCAGAGGTGAAACACCTCTAAGTTATGTCCCCAACCCTTTTTATTTTGGAACAGGGTTTCACTAATTTGCCCAGGCTGGCCTTGAACCTACAATCCTCCTGTCTCTGCCTCCCAAGTCCTGGGATGACAGGTGTGTGCCACCATGCCTATCTGAAAGCCACCTGTTCTGGATGGCATGAGAAGTGCATGTGCTCTCAGGAGGGCCTAGAAGAGGCACAGAGCGGGAGGCAGGAAAGAGCGATGGTGGAGGAGCTGGGCACTGCCCACCCAGCAAGAGAAGACGACAGGGACAGCACTAGCGAGGGCGCAGGGCTTCAGCCCTCACACACGGTGAGCGTCCCACAGCGCGCCTGCCTTGCCCACACCTGAAACGCATCTGGGTTCAAAGCTCCTGCCTTAAGGGTATCTCACATACCTGGAATAATGGCTTGGGGAGCCGTGGCCCAGCCTCACGAGGGATACTACCACCAGAGAAATCTAGGCTTAGATCGAGCAGTGATTAGTAAGGATCAAGGATCAGTCAAACTGTCGTGATGTACATATTCGAGCAGAGATGACAATATTTGGGACATCCACCATCACTTCATGTCCTGAGCCCTTGGCAGACACTGCTAATAAATCACGGGTACACACGGAGGGTGCCACTCTCACTGCTAATGGCAAATTTTATGGCTTGACTAATCTAGTATCTGCCAGATGTCTCCACTGTAAATGAATGCTCTTCTCAGCCAGGCATGGTGGAGCACACCTATAAACCAGTACTTGGGAGGCTAAGACTGGAGGATTACAGGTTCAAGGACAGCCCCAGCAACTTATTGAATCCCTGCTTCAAAATAAAAAGGGCTAGACGTGTAGTTCAGAGGTAGAATACCTCTGGGTTCAATCCCCAGTACAAAGAAAAAAGAAAGATGGCTTTTCTCTTCTTCATCAAGAGCCGCTCCTTGGTGCATCCCACTGGCCATGCTCAACCTCAGCTCAGCCTCAGACTCAGCCTCAAGCTCAGC
>PVLC010020905.1:0-28682 GCA_004027655.1 Graphiurus murinus
CCCTCCCATCATGGATTTAATGGTAGGAAGGAGGGAGCAGAGCATGTCCTCTCTGTTGTCTGGTTATCTGTCCCCCTTATTCTCTGCTTCACCCAAGCTGGATCAATGTGTCACCTAATGAGCCCCCTCCGTTTCCTCAGTGGAAGCCCCAAATTAAAAATAAATTCAGATGTTAAGGAAAGCAAACAAGGAAAGGAGAATATCACCCAGTGCAAAGGGTGACCATTGGCGGTTATCAAGAAGCCATCCATATTCATTCTCTCTCTCTCTCTCTCTCTCTCTCTCTCTCTCTCTCTCTCTCTCTCTCACACACACACACACACACACACACACACACACACACACACACACAAAACGACACACACTTAAAGCTTCTTCCATAGGATCACAATGAATGGCATGAGGGACCAAAAACTTTACCTTCAAGTTTCTCCATTTTATTTAGATCCACTTAATCATGTCCATGTTGACTCGCATAGCCAGTGCGCTATTCTGTACATCAGAGTGCCTGCACCACCATCGCTTTCAGGAAAGCCACCATCTGCCTTCTGACACCTGCCTGCTGGCCCCTAGCTCTTCTCTGCGCCTTTCCACCCATTCAATTCCTATCTACAACCACTCTTGGGTCCATGCACCACAGCAATTAACTGGTATACTTTTTACCATTTCTCTTTAAAGTTTCTCTTTCTTTTCAAATCATTCTGTTTCCCCAGCTCAAATATATAGACAGAATGCAAATCAAAGTACCAAGTCATCTTGTCCAAAACTTTGAGAAATGGACCTCCCCATGTCCACTCCATGCTCTCCATTTCTACATCCTCCCATCCCATCTGTTTAGGGAGCTTACTTACTACAGTATCTTTCTATCTATTTACTAACTCACATGCAGGTAATAACAGATTACGGGATTGTTCAGCCAAAAATATTTTAAAAAACAAACTGGTGCCAAAACATTAAAAAATTCCCAATATACTTTTGTGCATTAGTCTTACAATCTGTATACTTAAATAACTCCAGGAGGCTTCATTTTTTTTTGTTTTGCTAAAAATTTACCAAAATAGTTTGAACACATAAAAATATTTAAAAATAAACAAAAAGGAAAAACCAGCATAAATTTAGTTGTATAGGCATTGGTTAGAGGACATCGTTTTCGCTAAGGATTATATTCAAAAACTTTCCTTTCGGTTTTTACTAAAAGTCTGATTCTGAATATTATAGCTTGTAATGGTACCAGTTATTAAAAATATGAAAATCTAATTCAGTCCAATGTGTTATGTATTATGATTAATAGCTGTCTCCACTACATTTAAAAATAAACATATTTTGGTTATTCAAAGGCCGTCTTCTTGACCTGCAACTAAAATAACTACTTGGTTTAGTGCATCAAATTATGGAAAGCTAATTTAAGGGTGTGAGTGATCAGTAATGAGAAAGGAACACCTGTTGATGACCCCGTGACCATTCAGAACCAGGTATCTACTGAAAAAAAAAATTACTAGTATTGAATATAGCCCTTAGTCTGAAAAGATATTAACCTCACGAGCAACCTAGCATGTAGAGGATGAGGCTGACCTTCCCAGCCACCCACTCTTTGAGGGGACAGTAGTACTTGTAGTGAAACTGCTCAAACTCTGGTGTCTGGCGGATTTCACATAAGAAGGAGAGATCAATACCTGACTCCAAAAGGAGGAGGAGCAGGGGAAATACAAAGAGCAGCAGTCCCAGGCCCACCACAAGGAGCCTGGAAAAACTCTTGACCAGTGGGTTCACCCGAAAATGGCCGGTCAGAATGTCATAGCTCCATGACAACGCTCGGCGAGCCTCCTTGAGCTCCTCCTCTTCAGCAAGCAAAAAGGCATTCTCATCCGCTTCTAGATCCTCAAATGAATCTGTGTCTTCTCTTTCCATCTCGAGCCTGGACGGACAGTCAAAGAGCATGTCAATCTCATTGTCATCCACGGGGGTGGGGAGCAGGCTGGCACTTGGGTTGTACTGGAGTTCAGAGATGGTTAAGGGCTCTTCTTTCATGTTATCTTCCTCTTCACTCGGGGGATCTTCATACTCCCGAGCTTCCTTTGCTGGTGAGCTGGAGATCAGAGGAGCAGAAGTGTCCTCTTTAGGCAATGGGATACCTGTAAAGAGACATTTTTTTTCTTTATTTTTTTTTTTTTCAGATTTTCATTTTGCACAAAAGTCTGAAGGTAGAAATAAAACCAAGAATAGACTTCATGGAATCCATGAAATTGTTCTTCAGCATCCTGACTTTAAACAAAGTCCTGTTAGTAATAGACCCTGTACCAGAATTCCAAGATCAACATGTTAAACCCAAAATAAACAACACTTCTCAAATGGTTAGGAATATGTACATTTAGATATGTAATTCAGGTCCACAAACTTTGGTCATGTTTGCAAGAATAAAATGATGATAATTCACTATTATGTTATAATTGTGTGTTGTCTTTTGGAAGTCAACACTATCACCAATATAGCATTATAAAGCTATACTCCACAATAGTAAAAGTATAGAATCTGCCATCCATGGATAATCTCATTATCATTATTAGGTGTGGCTTTCTAATCTTTGTTCTAAGCACAGTTTCATGGATCTAGTGCTATATACAGGTTGAGCATGTCTAATCCCCAAATCTGAAATCTGATATGCTCTGAATCCAAAATTTATTGAGCATGTAGGTACTCAAACAGTTTCAAATTTGGAGCATTTTTGGATTTCAGATTAGAGGTATTGACCAGTAAAGTCTATACAAATATTCCAGATTCTGGAAACCTGAAATTCTTCTGGTTTCAAACATTTTAGGTAAGGGATACTCACTCAACCTGTAATTGGAATCCTATCATGTGCACAAACAAACTTCTTGCTCCTTTCATTTAACATTTAAAATTAAATATTTTGTCTGTTGAAATATATTCTCATTTGTATCATTTATAAAAGATGCCAAATTTTCTATTCAATTAATACATCAAATTAGTCATCTATTGTAAACTCTTAGATTGATTTGCAGTTGCAACAACAATGCTCTAGAAGACATCTTCACATATAAAGCTCTTTTCCTCTTCTTGTTCCAGTTAAGTTTCCGTGGACAGATGTCTAGAAGGCAAATTTCTTGGTCAAATGGTATGGACTCTTTGGAAAATGTACTAGGGGAAAAGGGTTCATCGACACTTTCTTTTATAGTTGGGAAATCCAGCTGCCTACCGTCAGGCCGTCAGGCCGTCAGGCCTAAAGGTTAGTTCAACTAATATTGAGCCTTAGGTTCTCAGTGGGAAATAAAGACAGCATCAAAGCAGTGTTCCCCAAGATAGATCTATAATATCACACCAAATTGGCAGCCAGGTGCATTAGGTAGCTGAAAACCAGAATATAGTTCACAACTTCTCTCTCTTCAAGATGTGCAGGAGTGAATTGCTGATTTTATTTTTCAAAAATCAACAGGTATTTCCTAATAGCTCTCATCTGAGAGGAATGAACAGTGAAAATGAAAAACATCATAAAAATATAAGCTATATACAAATGGCCAATGAACACACAAAATAGTTTTCAACTTTATGAATTATTTAAGAAATGCCAATAAAACCAGAATAAGGTACTACTCCAGGCCTATTAGTATAGCAATAACTTTTTTAAAATACTGAAAATTACAAATGCTGGTGAGGATGTGGGGGAATTGGAACTGTGTACATTTCTAGTAGGAATTTAAAGTGGTTTAGTCACTGTGAGAAAAAGTTCAATTTTCATATGACCTGGCAATTTTACTCATGTATGTATATATGTATATATATATATATATATTCCAAATAATTGAGAACAGGTATGCAAATGTTCAGAGCAGCACTACTATTCCAATAGCCAAAAGATGAAAACAATCCAAATGTCCATCAATAGATGAATGGACAAACAAAATATGGCCTGTCCACACAATAAAATATTATTCAGCCATAAAAAAATGAATGAAGTACTGACTGATACACATTACAATATGGACAAACCTCCAAAACATACTAAGTGAAAGAATCCAGATACAAAAGGTCACATAACATATGATTTCATTTATATGAAATATCAAGTATAGGTAAATCTGCCACCGAAAGCACTTGGGGAGAGTGGACACCAGGGACTGGGAGAAGGGAGGGATGAGCAATACCTGCTTGATGGTTCAGGATTCCCTTTAGAGGTGATGGAAATGTTTTGAAGCTAGACAGAGGTATGAGTTGCCCAACACCTGGGATGTCCTAGATGCCACTGAATTATTCAGTTCAAGGTTATTTTGTATTACGTGAACTTTACCTCAATAGCCATGATAAACAAATGTAAGCTCCATTCTGACATATACTTGTTATGAGACCTCAATTATTAAGTAGCTAAGGGTCACTCAATATTCTTGGATCTCAGTTTGCTTGACTAAAAAACAGGAGCAACATCTACTTCATCAGGCTGGGAAGAGTGTACAAAAGATGAGGGATGTGCAAGTGATATCTGTAGCTTCTAAGAACTTGCAAAAAAATTACTATCTCAACAAAGAACAATAGGCAATATGTGATCTATTATCGAACACTATCATTTTATCAACACATTATTAGTTTTCTAACAAGTGTACTCTAGAATGCAAGGTGAATTTAATTATAACTGGTTATGCATTTTTAAAAATTTTCCTTATATGATAGGTGCTAGAAGTTTTCTACATACATTTTCTGGTAAATTCTAACAAGAATGTTCAAAGAGACCAGAAATGTTAAGTTAGTAATATTATCTACATTGCTCTATCAAATTTATTTTATTTCATCTGTATCTGAAATATTTCCTGAATATATTCATAAAGTTCAATTAGAAATATTGGGAACTTTGGGAGGCTGAGACAGGAAGATCCAGTTTTGTGGCCAATCTCAGCTACTTAGTGAGGCCCTCCGAAACAGTGAGACCCTGTTTCAAAATAAAGAATAAAAAATAGCCCTGGGGATATAGCTCGGAGATAGAATGCCCCTGGGTTCCATCCCCAGCACCCCCCTTCCCAAAAAAAAGAAAGATTGGGAACTATTTGTTTGTTTTAGAAGAAATGATAATGATTTAGGAAAAGGAAATAGTTTTCTAACTTATATAACTATGAATGCCAATTAAAATTGAATAATTGCTATAAAGTTTCTGGTACATAGGAAGCATTCAATAAATTTTAACTATTATTATATTTTAGTATAGTAACACAATTGTGTGTTTTTATACCATTGCTGTCAGTATTTAATTTGAAGACATACCTTATGAAGTGAAATAGCAAGCGATTCTGATGGAAAAGACTGGCCATTGAGGACCAGTAGGCAGAGTGCCTGCCACGTACAGTCAAGCAGGTTGCACACTGATGGGAATACATCAGCACCATTCAGAGATCTCAATATAAAGGCACACCTTGAAGATGAATCTTAGAGCACAATACAACCTACTTGATAGGCTGATGATAGATACTGCTACTAGGAAAACTGTTTTCCATCTTATTGCTGAAGGCAAAAGGGTACACAGCAAAATTGGTGGCAGGTGAAAATGAATGAACATTGCTCACTCACATTTATACTCAGAAACCAGCCTCTCTGTTAACTCTTCACTTAGGTGTGACAGAACCCAAATGCTACAGCCAAGGTTTCCAGCAACTCATGCATGTGGAAAATAGCTAACAGGCCTTGCTAAGGACCCTCATCTAGTTTCCCGTGCATAGCAATTATTATGAACAAAGCAATATAATACCAAATGTCACTGGACTCCTTAACATGAGGATACTGGTAACTCCAACTATCGCTCCAGGTTATGGAAAGAATCAAAAGTGTGCAGGAAAGAATAGTATGAGAAGGCACTCTGGGACATTGCAGGGATATCAGAACATAACAAATCATTCATTTGCAATTTTCATTTAACTTCAGTAACCTCCTTAGTGGACTCTGGAGGTCAGATTCCTTGGAGTAACCCCAAACCCACTTGGCAATGTCTTTCCAAGTTGAAATCCACTCTGTCTGCTGGCATTGCTAGGCTAAAACTAAACTGAGTCCTTTTACAGGGTACATTTTCAGCCTTACCTCCCACTCTGTCATGGCCACCTGACACCTGCTCATTGAGCACAAGGCTTTTGTTCATGCTGGGAGGCTTATGGTTCCCTCTGAAGTGCCTTGAGGCACCCTGTGCTGGCACCCAACTATGGAATGCCCACTGAACTCCAGAGCAGGACCACCAGGAGGAGGATGCTTTAAGAAGATCATAGTCAGAAACGCTGGCGTCATTTAGTGGGGGTCAAGGATACTAGATATCCTGAAATGTTTAGGACAGTCTCACAGATTTATTTTGCAACCTAAACAACTTTCAAATGTCAAACGTCAGACATTTTTCCTATAGTTGACAAACCTATTTATAATCTGAATCTACAGCCTACATCTGTTTTACATTTAAACCTAAAACATTTGGGGTATCATCACAACTTAGCTTTAATTTTTCAGAAATGCAACCACTGGGTAAACTGAAGGAATATTTTGGTAAGAGTTGAATATCACATCATCACCAGCAGGGATGCCTAAGGTGTCTGAGATTCCTATGTGGTGATACACATTATCACCTGAACCTGTCGAGCTCAGCCCTTGGTCCCTAATTCCACAATCTAAGCACCTCACTCCATTCTGCCTCCTGGTGAGAAAAAAACCCATTGGAAAGTCTTACTACAAATTACTTTTAATTTCTCCTTATATAATAAAACCTTATTTTTTTACTTTAAAGTTCTGTGAAAGTAACTGTGTTTTCTGAGTTGCACCTCAGGATGGTAGCAAGAACATTAAAGATGTTGTTATTAAAAGGGGATGCTGGATCTGAGAGGGTATACAACCACAGATCAAGCACATATGCAACTGCCAGGTCTCTGCAGAGGTCATGCATTTGCAGCTTACTGACAAGCACTGACCTTCTCAAAGTGGGCTAAGCCCTGGTCAATCTACCAATGTTGACCAGATTAGCAATATGGCTCTAGGAGGGTGTGCTGTATTCTTGAACTGGGGTAAAGATGAGAAAGTGAAGGAAGAGAAGGAGAAGAAAACAGTGCAGGCCATCACACTTCCTCTGGAAAAGATGATAGAGTAGAAGGAACAGTGACCTGGGACTCAGAACATCTGGGCTCCAAATGCAGTAAGCATTTGAGGAGCCTTACCTATATCACTCCAGTTCTATTATCTTGGACTTCCTACATGCAAAATTGACCAGCCTCCTTGCAGTTCCAGCATCTTGTGGCTCCATCTCAGACTAAGCCAGTCAATAATCTGTTCCACTTAAAAGTTATGGAGGGGAGAGAAAGGCTCTGAGATTTTTAATGAAGTCTATAATGCTGAATACTTTAAAGTACAGCATCTTGCTATATTCATGATAAGAAATAAGAAACCTGGGGATTAAAGAGGTTAAGTAATTTGTACAAAGTCAGGATTCTAGGAAGCAACAGACTGACTGCAAAGCCTATGTTGCTTTCTCCAAACCACTGCATTGTCCGACAAGAAGGGGATGTGAGAGGCCCAGAGAGACCCTCGCTTCTTAACTATGGTGGAAGAAACTTCTTTGTTATTGGCCCAATTTTATTTGCTGAAACCTTAGTTTTGTCATATATATAGGGCAACCATGCATCTTCATTTGCCTGGGACAGTCCTACCGCATGCCTATGGTCCTGGCAGCATTATTAAAATGCCTCTTTCATTCTCAGAAGGTTTGCCTAGCCCATCTTATGATCGCTCAGTAATATTTCAGCTCTCTTATGATTGTAACATAGCCAACATAGAAGCCAAAAAATAAAATCACTCACTGACATGGTGATTAACAGTTTAAATCAGAAATAAAAAAATTAAAACTTACTATGTTCTGCGTGTTCTATCAACCATGAAAATATTTTCTGCCCATATTAAGCAGCTTGAAGAATCCAAACTTTCCCAAGACCATATGTCATTAACCTCACACTTCTTCAAATTTCCTTCTAATCCTTAAACTCATGTCCCAAGGATTTAAAGAAAAAAATCCTCAGAATGGCACTGACTTTTCCAGAGGAGGGTTTTCACTTTTAGGCATGGACATGGCAGAATAGCTAATACTAGAAATGTTCCTGAAGCCTCTGAGCATCTTTGGAAGGCTGCCGGTTCATTCTATTTAAAACCCATGAAAAGTCATCCCAGTGACTCAGGAAAGTATGCCCGAATGGAAACTTAGACTAAGACCCATTCACACACAGCAAACCCTAACATCTCCCCATCCCTGCACCCCGACTGAAAGTTGGAACACTGTCTCCTACGTAGGTGGCTGTCTCCCAACACCCACGGCAGGCAGCATGGCTTGGCATTCTTCTTGTCCCTTCCCCATTCTCCAAGGCTGAGTCCTTGCAGACTGAACTCTTCTCCTGGCAGCCATTGTTTACTGATCTCCTGGCATGGCATCTATTCTTGCTGACTCTTTTGACACCCATTGTACCATCATCTTGCGTGTCTTCAATATCTAGGACTCATGCATTTCCTGACCTTGCATTTCTAGTCAGGTGCTCCTCCCAGCCTACTGACATGGCTCTCATGAAGGTCTCCAATGATGACTATACTGCTAAAGACTGGTGTGGTGTGTGCGTGTGTGCATGTGTGTGTGTGTGTGTGTGTGTGTGTGTGTGTGCACGCACACACACATGTTTCTGTCCTACTCTGAGACTCCACACCTTCCTTTTTGGTTCTCATTCAATGACTCTAAGCCACCTCTGTCTTCACAGTCTCCTTTCCTCTTTGTAGTGGTTTCGATTCTTTGCTCTTCTTACTCTGTCCCCTCTTCCTTGAAGCTTCAGCCATATGTATTTCTCTGATATGCTGCTGCAGAGTTGCTCAACCTAGTGCTACAGGTGACCAGGTACCTCAAATGCTGCCAGTTGTTCTTGTAAAGAATGTTGCACAGAGAAGTTTGGGAACCTATGGACACTTGATCATCTCTTGTATATCACCATTAACTTTAAGAGTAGAAGTTATGAAATTATTCTTGTGGATTTGAATCCTAACTTTGCACAAATTGTTTTATTTTTTAAATATTGGTGCATTGTAATCATACATCTTTGTGAAGTACAAGCTGGTAGAGGCATACATGCACACATCTCTCATTTAACCCTTCCCCAATTCCTGCCCCATTTCCTCCCCCCCTTCTCATGTTTGGCTTAGTGATTGACTTTGATCTGCTTGTGAATGTATATCATGTGTGTTTCCCTCTCCCCTCCTCCCATCACCTTTGGTTAGGTCACCTTCTTTGCTCATCTAAAGTTTCTCCTTCTTCATCTAGAGGCCCTCCTATGATCCACTTTCTCCCTAGCTTCTGCATAGTAGGGAGAACATACAATTTTTTATTTTTTGTGACTGTCTAATCTCACTTAACCATGTTTTTCAGTTCCGTCCATTTCCCTGCAAATGATATAATTTTGTTCTTCTTTACGGCTAAATAAAATTCCATTATGTACATATCCCATAATTTTATAATCCATTCATCTGTTGATGGACATCTTAGCTAGTTCCATAGTTCCATAGTTTGTGAATTGTGCAGCTATAAACATAGATACACATGCATTAGTCTGGTAGTTTGGTTTCCATTCTTTTGGTTTTCCATTCTTTTGCCCAGAAGTGGTATTGCTGGATCATATGGTAGGTTCATTCTCATTTATCTGAGGATCCTCCATACTGTTTTCCAAAGTGGTTGCACTAATTTACAATCCCACCAGCAATGTATTAGGGTTCCCACTTCTCTACACCCTCACCAGCATTTGTTGTTGTTTGTGTTCTTGATGATTGCCATTCTGATTGGCGTTAGGTGAAATCTCAAGGTAGTTTTGATTTTCATCTCTCTGATTGCTAATGATGTTGAACATTTCCTCATACATTTACTGGCCATTTGTTTTTCTTCTTTTGTGAAGTGTCTGTTTAGATCCTTTGCCCATTTTTTGATTGGGTTATTTGTTTTCTTAGCAGTGAGTTTCTTGAGCTCTCTGTATATTCTAGATATTAGTCCTCTATTGGAGGAGTAGCTGGCAAAATTTTCCTCCCATTCTGTGGGCTCTCTGTTGAGGTTCTTGATAGTTTCCTTTGCTGTGCAGAAGCTCTTCAGTTTACTGCAATCCCATGTATTGATCTTCCTTTGAATTACGTGTGCCTTTGGGGTCTTGTTGAGAAAGTTTTTACCTGTGCCTGTGTTGAAGTGTTGGACCTATGCCCTCTTCAAGTAGCTACAAGGTCTCTGGCCTGACTTCCAGGTCTTTGATCCATCTTGAATTGACTCTTGTGCAGGTGAGAAAGTGAGGTTTAGTTTCATTTTTCTGCATATGGTTAACCAGTTTTGCCAAGACCATTTGTTGAAGAGGCTATCTTTTTTCCAGTGTATGTTTTCGGCTCCTTTGTAAAAAATCAATTGGCTGTAAGTGTGTGGGTTTTTTTGAGTCTTCTATTCTGCTCCATTGGTCTATGCATCTGTTTTTGTGCCAATATCATGCTGTCTTTATTACTATGACCTTGTAGTATAGTTTGAAGTCAGGTATTATGATGCCTTCTGCATGGTTCTTGTTACTGAGAACCACTTCTGTTCAATATAGTACTTGAGATTCTAGCCAGAGCAATAAGGCAAGAGGAGGAAATCAAAGGAGTACAAATAGGAAAAGAAGAACTAAATAGGAAAAGAAGAACTAGCCCTAATTGTAAATGACATGATACTATACATAGAAGACCCAACAAACTCAACCAAAAGGCTTATAGAACTGACCAACAAATTTGGCAAAGTGTCTGGATACAAAATCAATCTTAAAAATCTTTAAAAAAATCAGCTTTCTTAGCCAGGTGTGGTGGCGCATGCTTGTAATCCCAACATTTGGGAGATTGAGACCAGAGGATCTGGGTTCATGGCCAGCCTCAGCTACCTAGTGATGCATTCTGCAACTTAGTGAGACCCTGTTTCAAAATAAAGAATAAAAAATAGGGCTGGAGGTGTAGCTCAGAGGTAGAATGCCCCTGAGTCCAATTCCCAGTACCACACACACACACACACACACACACACACACACACAAATCAGCTTTCTTGTATGCCAACCACAAATTCACTGAAAAAGAAATCCAGAAAACAATTTCACTCACAATATTGTCCTGAAAAATAAAATACTTAGGAATAAACCTAACCAAGGAGGTAAAAGACTTTTATAAGACTATACAACATTGAAAAAAGAAATCAAAGAAGACATTAGAAGATGGAAAGATCTTCCATGCTCTTGGATAGACAGAATAAATATCATCAAAATGGCCATTCTCCCAAAAGTGATCTACAGATTCAAGGTCACTCCTCATAAACATAGAAAAATCAGTCCTTAAAATCATTTGGAACAACAAGAATCCCAGAATATAAAAACTGTTTTAGACCAATTACTTATTGCTCTGTCCAAGTTTCCTCATCTATAAAATGGGGGGAAATCCAGGACATATTACATGTGAAATTGTGTGCACAGATATACATATGCTAATACACATAAAGTCCTGACACATGTTAAACACTCTATAATATTACTATTAGCATATTAAAAAAGCATGAGAGGTGTGGAAGAGATCAATTTATTTTATTTAACCCAACATTACCCAAATTTACTTGCCCAGACAAATTGGAACACAATTTGGTTTGAGAAACACACATTACTGAATCTCTGGTCCATCTCAACTCAAAACCCTTCAATGAGCTCCAGATATACCATGCTATACACAGTAGCATCAATCTCAATATGTCCAAACCAAATGAATTACCTCCCAATCAAGTCTTCCCTTCCTTCATCACTCACTATGTAGTAAGGGGCAACACCTTCTACCCAGTCTTCCAAATCAGCAATCTCATAGTTAACCCAGACATCTTCTTCTTCCTGATTGCTCACATCAAGTCATCTTCAACTTTTCCAAACTCCACATCTCTTTGCTCTCAAAGCTGTCCCTGTCTCGTCAGTCTTACCACTTTCCAAGTGGATGATAGCAATGGCATCCTAACTGATTTCCATGACCTTGGTCTGGCTTCTTGGGAATTATTTCCAGAATAATCATTTTTAGATTCCAGTTAGTTATATAGATCTTCTTTTTAAGAGGTTTCTCATACCTTTCAGGTTAAATTTTTGGTTTTTGGTACTAGCGATTTAACTCAGGGGCAGTGTATTTCCTGAACTATACTTCTAGCCTACTTTATTTTTTATTTTGAATCAGGGTCTCACTAAGTTGCTGTGGCTGGCCTCAAACCTGGGACCCTCCTTTCTCAGCCTCCCAAGTACTTGGATTACAGGCATACACCACTATGCCTGGCTCATGCTACATATTAAACTGAACTATTTAGCTTAGGACAAAAAGGTTCTCCTCTACCACACATATTTCCACCATATGCATCTATATAGAGCTGCTCAAATGTGTCAATGCCAGGCCATGACTCCGAGTCTTTGCCTCCTCCTGGCTCGTACTCATTCTTTAAGATCCCATGTGTCATCTTCTCTGGGAAGGCTCTCCTGCAGATGATACAGATGCTTCTTATCTTGGAATGTCCATGGTTGACTCTCCATTGTTCATTTCTTCCCAAATCATTAGTCTAAGCTAGTCTATGCTAATTCTAGTCTCTTGGTTACATTTGGGTTAGAAATGGGCGTTAAGTGCCAACTATGAAAATAAAAATTAAAGGAGAAAGAGAGAATGGGGCATGGGGTGGGGGGACTCCTGAGGACTTTTTTGCTTCTAAGAAGAACATTCTAGAAAAGTATAGATAGTCTCTCTACTCTCCCCTCCTCTTGCTCCTCTTCCTCTCCCTCTCTTTGTCTCCCTCTCCCTGTCTCTCTTCCTGTCTCCCTTTCCCTGTCTCCCTCTCCCTCTCCATCTCCCTTTCTCTTCCTCTCCTTCTCCTCTTCCTCCCTCTCCCCCCTCTCTCTCCCCTGTCTCTTTCTCTCATACTGGAGGTTGAGCCTATGGGCATTCTACCTCTGAGCTACATCCCCAGCCCCATTTTAAACAGGGTCTTGTTAAGTTGCTGAGGCCGGCCTTTAATCTGCAATCCTTCTATCTCAGCCTCCCAATACTGGGGTTACAGGCATGTGCCGCCATGCCCAGCAAGCTCTTTACATCTTGATGTTATTATAATGAAAGACTAGCAGAAAGAATGGCATCCATCCTACGAGGCTGAGGGCCACTGCTCTGAGACAAAGCCTGGAAAGGGGAGGAGCAATGTAAAAAGATGAAATGACACTGGTTCTCCACCCTGCAGTCCTATCTGCCTTTAGACTTGTTGTGGATAACAAATCACCTCATTATTTAGACCAGTGTTAATTAGGATTCTCTATTAGTTGTTGCCAATGACATCCTGACTGCACAGCTGTCACTCCATCTTGTGGATCTGTTTGTTGTCACAATCAATCATTGCACTTTCCTGTGGTTCCATTACGGACTTTGCCAATACATTTTTATCTCCTGAAAAGCAGACTTGACTATAGAATTGTAGATTCCAAAGCAGACCTCAATATTCTGAAAATTCAGTACTTCTTTCATTAATATAAAATTCAATGTGATTAATTTTGGGTATGATGGCAAACATATGTAATAACAAAACATTAGAAGAATTCCTACTGAAATCAGGGACATGACAAAAAATGCTTACTACACCTCAGTAGAAGTCTGATTGCCCTAAATAATATAATGTGATAAAGAAAAAAGAAGTGCAAATATTAGAAAAGAAGACATAAATCTCTCACTTATTTCTAGATGATATGATTATCTCCATAAAAAAAGATTAAAATAAGCCTGATAAATTAATGAATGAGAGTTCAGTAAGGTGTTCAAAAGCAAGATCAATAAATCAAAGCAGGTGGTTTACTACATGCCAGCAAAGAGAATATAAAATTATGACAATGGGAAAAAGTCCATTCAAAATAGCTAAATGTACAAGTTAAAACAGTCATACAACACCCAGGAATATCTACAATAAAAATATGAAAAATTTGCATGAAGACAATGTTAAAACATAACTGAGTAACATAAAAGAAAATCTCAATAAATGAGGAGCATGATATCCCTGAATAAGAGGCCCCAATATTTTGAAAATTCAGTTCTTCTCTCATCAATCTAAAGTTCAATGCAATTACAATACACATACCAACTCATTTCAAAAACAATAAATGGAAAAAATACACATAAATAATCAGAAAATTTTGTATGAAAATACAATGAGTACAACCAGACAATGTAATATTATTCAGCGCTAAAAAAGAAATGTCTATGAAAAAACATGGAGGAATCCTAAATGCATATGGCTAAGTGAAAGAAGCTAATTTGAAAAGGCTATGTACTGTATGATTCAAATTATATGACCTTCTGGAAAATCCAAAAGTATAGAGACAGTAAAAAGATCACTGGTTGCCCAGAATTGGGAAAAAGGAGGAAGAATGAGAATAACAGATGATTTTTACATTCATGATATTATTCTGTATAATACTAATATGATGGTTGGATGTCATCCAAACCCACAGAATGGATGCAGAAAGACACACAGACACAGAGTGAATCTCATGTAAGCTGTTGAAGCCAGAAGCTGAATAATTATATTAGTCAGCTTTTTTGTTGCTGTGAACAAAATACCTGACAAGAACAACTTAGAGCAGGAAAGGTTAATTTGGGCTTATGGTTTCAGAAGTTTAGTCCATGGTCGGTCAGCTCCAAGGCAGAAACATCCAAAAAGCGGGGGGGGGGGGGGGGGAGGAACAGATACAGTCCTCAAGGCCATGCCCCTAGTGACTTCCTCCTCCAGCCATGCTCTACCTCTAAATCTTGCGGCCATAGAAACCATGCTTTCGGCATGTGAGATTTTGGTGAGGACATTCCAGACTCCAAACATAACAGTAATCATGATGTGCCCATACAGGTTCTTCAACTGTAACAAATGTACTACCCTAGTAGGGAATATACATGTGGAGGTGGAAGACAGATGGGAATCTCTGTACTTTCCTCTTTATTTTACCAGAAACCTAAAAACTGCTCCAGAAATTAAAACTCTTTCTAAAAAAGAGAAATGAGAAATGTGTGCGTGTGTGTGTGGAGGGTGAGGAGAAACTTAACTGTCTAATGTCAAAAGTATACTACACATTTAGTGATGGAGGAGAAATACTAAAGTGTGCAATTCAGAATACAAGGCAAATTTGTTCATGGTAAATAATTTTCTGAAAAATTGCCAACCAATTGGGGAAAGATGTATATCTCTATATCATGTCATATACAGATAAAAATTCCAGAAGTTAGGCTAAAGTAAATATTAGATGCCATATAAAATTGCCATTTTTGTAGGTTAAAAAAACAGTTGATTATCAGTAATTTTGTATAGCTCAAGTTAATGCATTAACTATGAAAAAGAAAACACATGACATGCACCTTTATAATCTCAGCATAAAGAAAACTGACATAAAATAAAAACTTAGAATATGCAAAAATTAAGTAGCCTTCACATGTAAAAGTTGTCTGTACATATAAGGAATCTCTATGTCACAAAGTTAGCATTTAAAAAATGTTGAAGGCTGAGAAGGTATTCATTAGAAGAAAAAAGTTAACATTTGTAAAAGGCAAAGGATTAGTGTTCAAATTATGAAAGAATTCCAACAATCTGTAAAGAAAAGACAAAACCACAGCAGAAATGTGCAAAGTAAGCAAACAGACAATTCTCAAAAGAAGAACTGCAAATGGCCAATTATCATTTGAGCAGATGTTCACTCTCACTATTAAAAAGGGAGGTGCGAATTTAAACAATAAAATCTCATTTTTCTTTCAATTGTTTTGCAAACTTTTAAGAGATGGGTTGCATCTGGGATTAGTAACGATGTGGGGGAGTAGGAATTCTCATATTTGTCTTCTTAGTGAGTGTCTTTTAGAGGATATTTTGGTTATTTCCTCCAAAACTTAAATTTTGCATATACTTTACCCCAACAATGATGATGATCATAAAGCCAGGTGTGGTTGTGCATGCTTGTAATCCCAGTACTTGGGAAGCTAGACAGGAGGATTGTAGGTTCAAGGCCAGTCTCAGCAACGTAGCAAAACCCTCAGCAACTTATTGAGATCCCCATTTCAAAAAATAGGGCTGGCCAGGCGTGGTGGCGCATGCTTGTAATCCCAGCATTCGGGAGGCTGAGACCGGAGGATCCAGGTTCGAGGCCAGCCTCAGCTACCTAGTGAGGCATTCCGCAACTTAGTGAGACTCGGTTTCAAAATAAAGAATAAAAAATAGGGCTGGGGGTATAGCTCGGAGGTAGAATGCCTCTGAGTTCAATTCCCAGTACCGAAAAAAAAAAAAAAAAAAAAATAGGGCTGGAGGTCTAGCTCAGAGGTAGAATGCCCCTGGGTTCAATACTCAGTACCACACACACACACACACACACAAACTATCAGAAAGAAATACATATGTCTATATTCATTGGAGCACTTTTGTAGCCAAAATTAAGAAATATCAATTTCCAACAATAATTTGGTGAATAAGCAAATTATTGTATCTCAACATTATGTAATATTATTTGGCCATCTTTAAAATGATGTATATAAATATGTCTTGATATGGAAAGTCTTTCAAGTCATGTGAAAAAATGAATTATAAAATTATATGCCCAGAACAATTCCATTCATGAAAAATGTCATATATATATAAAATATATGTGTATTTTATATATATACATATTTTATATATATACTTATATATATATAAATGTCATATATATATATATATATCATATGTGTCAGTATTCATAGACTGGCCACTGAGAATATTAGGATAAAGGAAAACATTCTATATCATTGTACCTTTAAAAATATTTACAACAAGGAAACATCAGATATCGCTTATGTCATTATAAAAATACAGTTAATTTCATCTCCATTCACTTAGGAGAGAATTATACACATATGCATGAGATATACTCAATTCCAGACATTTTCTAGAATATATAGATATATATTTTTTAATCATTTGATGAAAATCACATATCACATTTGACCACAGCTTCTTTACTGGCATAGTATCTGACTTTAAATTTCTATTTCAGCCAGGTATGGTGGTACCTGGCTGTAATCCCAGTACTTGTGAGGCTGAGGTGGGAAGATCACAGATTCGAGGACAATCTCAGCAAGTAGTAAGACTCTCATTAACCTAGTGAGAACCTGTTTTAAAATAAGAACAAAAAAATAGGGCTAGGGGTGTAGCCTGGAGGTAGAACACTTCTAGGTTCAATCCCCAGTACCATAACTAATTTATTTATTTATTTGTTTATTTCTATTTCAAGTCCTATTTTTCCCAAGACCATAAAATATGATATTTACAAGGAAAATGAAATTGGCAGAATGTCAGTTTGATCTCAGGTCTTTAGCTGATGTTTTATTTTAATAAAGCTCAGCTTTGAAGATAAAGGGATCTTTTCCTCACCCCCTCAAGCAGATCTGAGCTCTGAAACACTTAAAGGATAAGAGGAGAGGGGTGTGTGCTGATCTCCCCATCTGCCTTGTCATCATCTTCTCTCATTAGGAAGCAGTCTGGAGGGACACACCACCACTGCCTCCTCCCGTCACTGCTGAATAGAGAGCACAGTCTGTCCCTATGAGGGACAGATTTTCCTTGAACAGGGAAACACGCCCTCCAGTTTCCCCTTAGCACTTGCTTGCCCAGCCTCCTCCCTGCCTGTCTCTGCTTCTCTCCCTCCCCGTCTCCTAGCTCAGCAGAAACTTCTGACAGCACATTCACCCTTGGCTTCTCTCTGAGTCGCCAGTGGTGAGCCTGAAGCTGGAAGTCCGCAGGCTTCTCCGTGCATGGGACGACAGCCCAGAGCACGGCACATACCTGCATTTCGAGCTGTGACCTTGGAGCCATGTCTCAGCAGACGCACGAACACGTTGCTGCTGCAGTGGTTCACCATGTGCAAGTGCAGGCTTCGCCGAGTCTGGATCTTGACCAAGCATTTTGCCATACTGGATATTCCAACCTCCCTAGGTCTCCTCTGCCTGTCACGACCCAGGGATGCCACCATCAGTCATAGGGAATGGCTCTTTCCCTAACTGTCCATTCTGTTTTAAAGAACCGAGGCCGGACACACTGAGAATGAATCAAATGTCAGGCTCCTAACACAGCCAACAGAAATAACTCATGAGGGATAGGCACGGGGTGGGAGGAGGGAGGGAGGCACTATTTTTAAACTCTCCACTCACTCCTCTGACAAACAATGAAATTTTATGCATAATCCTCACCCAGCCTTTTCTACACCATCAGGACCAGAGGACTCTACCAAATGTCTTAGTGTCCTGAGATTCAAATGCTCCCAGACGATAAGATGACATTTTAGTAGTTCCAGAGCAGAGAAACAACCCACCTGGATTTCTTCTAAAAAATATTTATTGAGCTTTTATTATATTCTAGACCAGAGCTGTCCAATAAACATAAGGCAAGTCACATTTTTAAAAAGGAAAAAGCATTTTAGATACAAAATATGATTAATTTGAATAATGTATTTTAGCTGGCCATAGTGGTGCATGTCTATAGTACTTGGGAGGCTGATGCAGGAGGATCACAGGTTCCAGTCCAGCTTCAGCAACTTAGCAAGACCCTCAGCAATTGAGCAAGACCAAAATAAAACTAAAACTGGGCTGGAGGCATAGCTCAGAGGTAAATTGTCCCTGGGCTTAATCACCAGTACCAAAAAAAGAAAAGAAAAAGATCCTCAGTACCCCAAAAATAAATAAATATAAAGAAAGAATAATGTATTTTATTTGAAGCCAAGATGTCCAAAATACTATCATTTCAACATGCAAGTAGTAAAACCTTGGTTTGAACCTCAGCATCCAATTAATATCATTCAACTTAAAAAAAAAAAAAAAGTCCCCAGCAAGACAGTTGTCGGTACTCCCACCTCTAACCAAACATCTTGTAAACACAGGGGCAAAAATCATCCCCTTTTAACTCTTCGTGCTTTGAAAGTCCTCACACTTTATTTCCATTGTTTTCCACCAGGATAGTTGCTCTCCTTAATTATCATGCATAAAATTTCACCATAATTTCAAGTACCTCCTTCCTTCATTTTACTATTTTTAAGTTATTTTTATTATATGTTATTGTTTTATTATTTTAACTACAAGGAGTCATAATATTTAGCACTTCCTATGTTTTTCATTTCTCTCTCCCTCTTGAACTTGTTTATACTCTCTATGTTACTTTTCAGAGATCTTTAGATTCTTTATTGTCTTTCTTGTGTGAATCTTCTGCTTTTATTTAGAGAAAGGGCACCTAGCAGGACCAGGTTTCTATGCCGTCCAACCGCTTCCCTCTACCTTGTCTGACTCTGCTCAAACATGCAGCTACCTTTTAAGAGAAAGAAAAAAGAGAAGCAGAGATGTGGAGCCCACCTAAAGATTTTGAACAATACTGTCCAGTGAGCATGTTATTGTTTGGGGTACTGTGTCTCAAAGAACAGTATCAGTTGTGCAACATTCAAATACCCCCAAACACAGCCAGGTATGGTGGCGCATGCTTGTAATCCCAGTACTTGGGAGGCTGAGACTGGAGGATCTGGGTTCATGGCCAGCCTCAGCTACTTAGTGAGGCCCTCTACAACTTAGTGAGACTCTGTTTCAAAATAAAGAATTAAAAATAGGGCTGGGGATGGAGCTTGGAGGTAGAATGCCCCTGGGTTCCATCCCCAGTACTACACACACACAAAAAATACCCCCAAACACTTCTCCTGTTTCAGTTCATATGTGTGCTTGAAGAATTAGGAACTCGTGTCAGGGTAGTGATGAGAGGCCAAAGGAAGCAGAAGATGTGTGAACAGAAGAATTGATTATTCGTACTGAGATGCCAGAAATACTGATAAGTCAGGCAGAAGCCAAAGAGGAGGAACAGAGTTCAATGATAAGAGCCGTCTGTGGACCTGAATTTCATGTCTATGATTGCGACAAACTTCCCAACATAGATTCAGGGAAAGGTGAGACACTTGCCTCTACTTTGTGGGTAACTGGATGTTATCAGACAATGTGGGGTCCTGGTGCTTCAGTGGTCAGATGGAGTCAAGAGCTCCTCTTGTGGCTGTTAGGATGAGGAATGAGACATGAATATCAAGTTCCTACCACAGTGCTGGTTCCTAGTTGATGAACCAGAACTCACCAAGTGGTTGTGGAAAGCAAGGTATAACGCACAGGCTCTTGGGGAATCCTGGGCTTCTAATCCTGGCTGCACCATTGTTTTATGTCAGCCTGTTTCCACAGCTGTAAAATGAACCTTCTAAAGACGGTATGTACCCGCAGCATGGTTGTGAGGATTAATCAAGTTAATACCTGTGGAATGTTCGGATCAGTGCCTGGCAGTGAATTACTCAGTAGATGTTAGCAATTTTTTTCCAACACATGCTCATTCCTTTGTCTCTTTTGACTGCTCTAGAGAAGTCAGTGTGGATTTTAAACAGTCTGGATTCTCTTTCTTCTAACAACCATCTCTCCCTTTAATGTGCCATTACTAGTTCCTTCTCCCAAATGGTAGGTATGTAGAGAATGAGACATGAGACAGCTTCAGGAACTCATAAAAAACTTGTTCAGACATGCCACATGTATAGATCATGGGACATAAACAACCTAAGGAACTCATAAAGCAATTTGTTTTGACCTGCTAGCATATGTTTCAGACCAACACACCTGTGCTGTAGTTGATAAAAAAAAAACCCTTGGATCACAAATCTCTTCCTACATCTGATGGACTTAGATCATAAATACATCTATGGTTACTGATAAGTGTCTGGCAAGGCTCAATAAGCCTGCGAAGGACACTTGACAGCACCTACAGAAATCCTATGAAAAGAGCAGCCTTTTCAACAGGCAGCACACTGAGCTATTGCTTATGCCATGATGAGTCTAGTATGCATGGGACTCCGATCCAGCGACTTCTTTTCAGCCGTGCTCTTTGCTGACTCTTGAGCCTTCTCTGGAACCAGAACAAATTCGGAATCTTTTCCATTCCTGAGCTTGTTTTATTATTTCCTTCCCCTTGCTTGTTTTATTTGAAGTGCTCGAATGATAGAATTTATATGTTGTCTAGCACACTTGTTCAACTTAAGTTGTTAGAATTATTAGTGTGAAGTGTATTGTTTGATGCTCATTCATCAAACAATACACTGGCAAAGCAGCTACCCAGCATCCGAAACTAGCTTAACTTTACTTAGAGAATTTCCTAACTTGTGTTCTAACTTTTGAATGTTGAATAAACTTCATGACATTGTGGAAAGACACATATTGTATGTGATATGACTTATTGGTCTTAGGATGGACCTTGTGGCCCATTGCTCATGACAGTGGGAACATAGTACTGCCAGTTGTTAAGTTTAATCGACCAGCCTAGTTACTTTAGAAAAGTGGTATCAGCTTGCCAAAAGGTAGTTTTCCATCTTGAAAATGGTGATAATATTGGTGCTTACATGATTAGTGCCTGATACGTTGTGGGCACTTAACAAATGCTGACTATAATTATATCATCATCACTAATATCATGTACTTTATTGGCTGTTTTATTAACTAACAGATTTCACAGGATTCAGCCACTAAATAAGATAATTATGGAGAGTCACTGAAATTTTAGCTAATTGCTGACCCAAATAGAAAGATATTAAAATATAAAATGTTATCACAAACATTATATGTTTTTTACCACCTATAGACTTTGTAGCAAAATATGTGTCCATCTTCTCTCTATAAGAACATCCTGGCTCAATGACCCAAAGCATTTTAAAATCCTATAAATAAAGCTGGGTGTGGTAGCCCACGCTTATAATCCCATCATTTGGGAGGCTGAGACGGGAGGATCTGAGTTCGCCGCCAGCCTCAGCTACCTAGTGAGGCATTCTGCAACTTAGTGAGACCCTGTTTCAAAATAAAGAATAAAAAATAGGGCTGGGAGTGTAGCTCGGAAGTAGAATGCCCCTGAGTTCAACCCCCAGTACTGCAAAAAAAAAAAAAAAAAAAAAAAATTCCTATAAATAAAAGTCAGGCCTCAATACCTATGGTCACTCCTGATAAAGTGGTGGTAGTAACATGAAGAGAACCTTCTATTGCTGTGCATAGATGAATCCAGCTGATAATGTTCCATAGAGATCAGACAGGGACCTGAGTTTCACAACTAAAGCACATTCTTCAGAAGCATGCATGACCTGATGCTGCACTACTTGGAAACATTGAATGTTCTATTGGTAGTGAAGTTTGTAGTCAGAGGCCAATGTGGTCTCCCAGAGGTTTCCCTGGAAGAATAAATGCATGGCAATACCGTCCTCACTTGCACGATTAAGAACAGCCTCATTTGTCTTGTGTGTAAAACTTTCAAGCAAGAATCTACTTCCTTTGTCTCTGCTTTATTAACTGACTTCCTCTATATACAAGTCACTATTACAAACTATGATGCTCTGAGTAAAGGCCATTAAATGAGATAGCATAAATAAACGCAGCTCTAGTTTTCTCTCCATACTTAACAACTTTGCAAATGATATTTAAAAACAGGTCCTCTATGTAAACCCAGGCTCTGTGGGCTCCTTGTGTTGCTGCTGTATGTGACCAAGAAGTCAGAGGTATCAGGACCTGGTTCTTTCACCCAATGCACTAGCCAAGGGATTACATTCTAGTTGAGAGAAAAAGAGAGAGAGAATCCATAAATGCGAGAAAACGTTCAATCACTCTAGGTTTTTGCCTTTGAAATCATCAAAGATTTTCTTGTAATTGCTTTATCTAGTTTTTGCAAGCCTATAATAAGAAACATTCCAATGTGGAGAGAGGTAGACCGGGGGTGAAGAGAGAGAATTTTGTATATCGATGTGAGGAAATAATGTATGTCCACTAAAAATAAAATTGTGAAAGAATATTTAATGTTTATGAAAATAAATGTTCATATTACACTGTGAAGTGAAAAGGCGAATTATATAGTAGCATCTCTAGTATATTTTTGTTAAATTTTTTTTTAATTATTAAAGTATAAAGGCAGGTGTGGTGGTACACATCTGTAATCCCAGTACTTGGGAGGCTGAGACAGAAGGATCAGAAGTCTCAGGTCAGGCTCAGCAACTTAGCGAGGACCTCAGCAACTTAGTGAGACCCTGCTTCAAAATAAAATATAAAATAGAACTGGGAGCATAGCTCAGAGGTAGAATTTCCCTGGGTTCAATCCCCAGTATTACACACAAAAGAAATTATTAAAGTATATAGGTGGTACATACCACAGCTTGAACATCAAGGATTGCAAAGTGTTTTTAAATTTTGGTTTTGTAGGTTTTTTTTTTTTTGGTATTTTCCAAATTGTCTAGGATCACCAAGGTATTGCTTTTGATTTCACATTAAAAAGGAGGAGGAGGAGGAGGAGGAGGAGGAGGAGGAGGAAGAGGAGGAGGAGGAAGAGGAGGAAGAGGAGAAGGAGGGGAAGGGAAGGGAAGGGAACGCAAGGGAAGGGAACGCAAGGGAAGGGAACGCAAGGCTTGGTTTCTGGCAAACCCCAATCCCGGGGGAGTATTCTATCTGCATGTTTTCTTTCATATAATGTCATCCCAGCTACATTTAGAATCTACAATTCATTTATTCATGTGTTCACTAATTCAGTAAGTACTATTTAGCTCCTATTGTATATCAGAACATGTTTAGGTGCCTGAAACAGAATGGGGTGGGCAAAGTCCTTGTTCTCATGGAGCCGACTTTCAGTCAAGGGAGACAGTCAATGAACAGAAAGCAGATAAATACATGAGTTTTCAACAGTGCCAAGTGCTCTGGAGAAAATTAAAAAAAAGGACAATGACATGAGGGAGAACAAATGGGGAGGAATTGCACACTCAGGAAAGAACTTCCAAGGATCTAAAGTTCGAACTAAGACTTAAAGAAACAGTCATACAAAGACCAGATGAAAAGTCCTTCTGGATTAAAAACAACAACAGTTTGTACAAAGGTCCTGTGATGACAACAAGCCCATTCCAGGGAGAATGGGAAGGCCAGTGGAGTTGGAACGTAGATGCTGCAACAGAGAGAAGTAGGAAATGGCCTGAGGGACAGGCAGACAGCAAAGTGCCCAGGGCCTCCAAGGACAGAGGAAGGAGTTCAGATTTTACCATAACTAGATCTGAGTTCCACTTGTAAAGTAAATAAATAACCCAGGCCTCTGTGTATGAAATATGGGGGCAGAGAGATCCACTGGGAGGTAACTGCTGCATATAGATAGAGACAGATGAGTGACTGCAGCTAGGGTGGTGCAGTGGAGATGAACCTGGGGTCAATTTGAAAAGTTAAAGTGACTAGGACTTTTGCAAATAGATATATTCACTGAGAAATAGGAGCCATTTGACTAGGGAGGGTTTAAAAATCTCATTTCCCAAACCAAGAGTGGTGGCACACACCTATAATCCCAGTACTTAGGAGGCTGAGACAGAAGAATTGCAAGTTCAAGGACAGTATCAGCAACTTAGCAATGAGACCCTGTTTCAAAATAAAAAAATAAAAAGGGCTGGGGGTGTAGCTCAGAGGTAAAAGCCTGCTCTATGAAGGAACAGAATATAGTCCCAGAGGACATAAAGCAGGAAGGAAGGGAGACCATGCAGATTGTCAGCAGAGCAGGGGCCAGGCCTCAGCTATGGGGTCAGGGTCAGGAGCATAACACAGCCCAGGGGAAGTGCCAGAAAGGTCCCAAGGAATAGAGTACTAGAGACCACCAGGGCTGGGATTCGAGACAGGAAGCCAGGCTGTCCTGAGGGTCAGAAGACAGGACAGAGCAGTGGGCAGCGCGGTCCAACCCAAAGGGCTGAGTTTGGCCTTTCTAGACTGATCCCAGGTAAGGGTAAGATGGGCCTGGGCATTGGGGGCATTGCGGGGGCAGGGAGGTCATGCCTATTGTTAGGGGCCAAATGGTCAGCTGTGGTCATGGGGGCCAGGCAGGAACTGAGACCACAAGGAATGCTCTATATTTTGAAAGCTGACACTCCTTTCTTTAATAACAGAATGTCCAGTCTATGTTCAGGTCATCATGTGGGGCATCCTTAAAACCCTAGTAGTTTCCCTCGTAGCCAGAGTATCTGCCCACTGTCACATTAATATTGAAGTCAACACTTGGGGATTTAAAGAGTTCCTAACTAGACTTCTTTTCTAAGAGAAGATAGTATCTTAAAGGAAGCAAGGGCTCTTCTGAGTGGTAAAACATTCATTTTATATAACTTTTAAGTTAGCTGCTACAAATTTTCAACTCTATACTAGAAATGTGGGACTCACAAAAAGAATGGAAAAAATAATGTAGTCTTCTTTTAGAGATCACCATGCCCCATGCTCACTGCTTCATCTGCCACATTTAAAAAGACACCAACTGCACCAGCAAATAATTTGAAAGGACATAGTGAAGAACAACAGCAATTTGGGGGGGAAGGGAATTATAAAAGTCCAGTCACCGTGCAGAGGAAACTCAGAAGTTATCTTATTTTACAGAAGAGGAAATAAGATCAAGATGGTGTCAGTGGCCAGCATGTGCCAGATAATTATAAATGCTTATCAAATGACTGAGTGAATGAATGGATGAGCCCCAGCCCTCTCACCCTTTATCCAACGCTCTTCCCACCACCAGAGAGAGAATCTTCACTAGTGCAGAGTCCCATGTCCATTCACGTGCGGTCCAGCCCCCAAGTAAACTGTGGACTCAGGGATCACCATAGGACGTTTAAATGACAGCAACATGCCACCTACCAAGTAGCTTGGTAAGACCCAACAGCAAAGCCAAGGCTGCGCTGGGGACTCACTCACACTGGTTTACAGAGCGATAGGCCATGTAAAATGGTGTGTTGCCACTGTAACTAGAGCAGACAGATCTCACATCTATTTTGGGAATCTGGAGCTTTGGCATAAACAGGGATTTCAGAGACTAAAAAACACACTCTACCTTTTCTTTTTTGTAGACTCATCTGTAAGAGCTAGAGAGATTGGATCCAAATCTTCTTTAGGGGAATAATAGTGTTTTTGCATATTTACTAATAGCTGCAATTTTACTTTTAAATTACATACATGTAGAAATTGTATAAGGAGGTGATAGAAACAAAACGCCAGTCTGACAATATTCTTCCTCTGCCCCCGGGGGCCACTGTATGAGCCCACCTCACACATACCCTGCTCTGGAAGTCAGGGCTCTAGAGTCTTCAACTTACCACCAGCCACACCAAGCAGGAGGCTGCACCCCTCGGTATATGGCATTGGGTGTGCACCCCAGTGGACACCCCCCAGCCTGTACCAACTGACCCAGCCTGTCTTCTGCACCCTGCTCAACTTGCTGTGGGCCTATCATTATGAGATTACCTATAAGAATGTCGCTAGTGCACACAATGCTCACATGGTGACACTGAGTCTTAAAAGAAGGAGGAGGAGGGAGAGAAAGGCTATGAGATCTTGCCTCAATTTTAACCGGCAACTCAAAGAACTCAACACTCACTACCAATCCACTAACAGAAATACTAGGAAACAGAAACTCATGCAGATTAAGGAGTGCGTCCCAAACTCAGGAAATTCTAGCTTTTGCTTGCCTTTTTTTTTTCTCCAAACAGAGTCTTGCTAAGTTTGCTAAGCTCTTGAGGCTGTCCTTGAGCCTGCAATCCTCCTGTCTCAGTCTCCCAAGTACTGGGATTACAGACACGGCACACCACTGTGCCCAGAGTAATGTCTTGCCCAGCGTAATAGGCTTGGCAATACTTTCACTTTTCCTCTACTACAGCTTCTTAGGATGTGGTGAGAGTTTCTCCTTGTCTAAGTGCCAAGCAGAATTCCTTCCCTGTCTCAGGCCATGTTCTCAGAGTCACAGCTGGTGGGTCACACTTATGTCACTCTCCTCTGGCTCAAATCCTAGCCCTCAAAGACTTTGACTGGACTACATTATAGGACATGTGGCTAATATTTTTTTCACCCTGGACCAATCCTTTGAAGCAATTAATTATTATTATTTTAACACTTAAGTGTCAAATGCCAACCCAAGCATGAGCAATGATTGGGGAAGCTTCGCTACTGAACTGCTTCCACTAGGAAGATGACTACCCTCAACACAGAGGGACAGTAAATGAGCTGCAGGAACTAGCCCCAGGGGCAGTCATTCTTTATTTAATGAGTTCAACCTTAAATCAGAAAGTGAGTCCCAGAACAGAGTGAGAGCCCTGTGGGAAGTCTATTTCCTACACAGCCTGGCTCTGCCAAGGATACTTCGTACCTCAGCACCCTTGGTCCCCAGAACCACCCATTCCAAGGTAACAGACCTCCTCTAGGATTCCCACAGCCCTGGCACACTGTGACAGAGACCAAAGGCCTGAACACTGTCCCAGATACACAGCTTTTCTCACTGAATCACAGAGCTCCCCCACATTTATATACAATAAGTTGCTTCTTTTGATCATTCCTTTAAGAAAAAATTAATAAACATAGTTCCTTAGTTACTGGTTCTGTTTTAGCCAGACAGAGTTGGGTCATTGGAGATGTGCAGGTGATAAGGGTTAGGGTTAAGAGTTAGATGTGTTTCAGGTCACCTAAGATACCTGGGCCAGGAATCTGAGAACCAACTCTGATAACCCCAAAATAATCCCATCTCCAATCCTTACACAGGTATGTGACACACACAAATTCCCTTACTTCTTCAGCCTTCCCATCTGTAGAAAAATCCTGAGAGAATGTGTTAGACCTAAGATCAGCAAACTTTCTCTTTCGTTTTTCTTTTCAGATTTTACCAGTGCAATATGATTATATATCATAGTATGATACATTCTTATATGCACACATCATTTGCATAACATAGGCACATAATATAATTTCCTTCCTCAAGCCTCCTTTCCACCCCCCTTCCCTCTCCTGATCCCCTTTTGCTGTTCTACTGGTCTCATTACTTATCATGAAGTTCCTTTTCTTTTCTATTTTCTCTCTAGCTCCCACAGATAAGAAAGAAAAAAAAAGTACACCCATGACTTTCTGAGACAGGCCAATTTCTCTAGTTCTGTCCATTTTCCTGCAAATGGCAAAATTGTGTTCTTTATGTCTGAATAAAACTCCACTCTGTATATGTACTACATTTTCTTTATCCATTCATCTGTTGATAGACACCTAGTTTGGTTCCATAATTTGGCTATTGTGAATTGAGCTGCTATAAACATGGACATGCATGTATTACTGTAGTATTCTAACTTGAAGACCCAGAGTGTACATTTTAATTTTTGCAGGCTGAGAGGCAAATTTAAAGGTATTAGATAGGTACTTATTATAATTGTTTAAAATATAACTGCTAGCTAAAATGGCAGAAATCAACAGTTCCTGGGGTGACCACCATACAGGACCATCTTCAGTGATCTCTCTAACCTTCAAAAGCTATGAATAATATTACCATTCCCTTCTAGGTGTCACGGCACACACCTGTAATCCCAGTACAGGTGGGAGGCTGAGATAGGAGGATCGCAGGTTCAAGGCCAGCCTCAGCAATTTAGTGAAGTCTTCTGAAACTTAGTGAGACCCTGTTTCCAAATAAAAAATAAAATGGGGCTGGGAGTGAAGCTCAGAGGTAGAATGCCCCTGGGTTCAATCCCCAATATAACAGACACACACACACACACACACACACACACACACACACACACACA